>DWQT01000440.1:0-22919 GCA_018244895.1 Myscelus amystis hages | reverse complement strand
ATATGATATACACTTACAACAATATGAGAAAAGGGCCTTGAAGGTGCCTCACATTTATTATAATCAAAGTACCCGTTTGCAAGATTCAACTAAACGTGTATTATACATATAATGACTCTATTTGGCAGATAATAAATATTTTATCAACGATGCAAACTAAAGAAGAATGAATAGTGAAATTTTTCAATTTGGACCGGATCCATAAAACTAAATTGCTATGTAATAATAACCGCTGAATATTAAATAGTAAGATAACTAATGAGACCGGTATAATGCGTACCCTTTGTTGTACAAGCGTATAACAAAGCACTTCGTCGAGTCACGTCTGCCTACACTCAACAAGTTAATTCATTAATCAAACTCTAATTTGAATCAGCATATGTTGAGTTGTTATATATTTCGTAAGTGTCGTAAGTGAAAACATTGTGCATTTGGTTTTTATTCCACTAACAATGAGACAAGCGAGTTTTAATGATACGCAAACATTTGTACGCCAACTTAATTAGGGTCAGATTTCTACCGAAGACATTACATATCTTCAGGTTGATTTTCGAATACCGGAAGGTATACAATAGATTTAAAATAAAAATTATGTCAATGAAATAATTTGCATAAATTTCTATATAAATCTGTAAAAACATGTTTTATTTTGCGTATATTTTTCGCTGTACATTCACGCGTTCGCGGATATGCTATTTCTTAAATTATGCCAATAAACTTTATTACACTGTAACCGAAAAAGTGGCGAATTGTAAAGAGCTTGAAATAATACAGATATTACATACTGTATTTATATCAATACATCCTTTGAAGCATCGATGGAGGAAAAAGGTTTTCAACTTCGAAGGAACTTCTGTAATTAGAAAGTACAGGTTTAGCTTCATATTCAGCAGTGAAAGTCCAAATAAAATTTCATGATATTTATTTAATAACACTCAATGTTTACAGTTTTATAAAATCTTAATGCTAAATTTAAAATGATAGGTCCATAACACACAATTGATTTACATATGTAACAGTTGTAAAAAAACTTGTTTAGTAATTACCCTAACTTAATAGCAACAATAATTTTTAACACAATAGTACGAAAGTAGGGATAAGGAAATGTACAGTCGTGAAGACTGAACTCATAAAACTGAGATACAGTACAATCAAGTTCATTGCCTTCATAATTTATCTTGATTTTATGTTCTTAATGATATTGTTGTGAATACCTACATAGGTAAGGTTAGTTTGCGTAGTAAAGTATGCGTCGGTGGTTGGCACGTGCGCCCAGTTACCTAACATTACCTCCATTACATAGCTAAGCAAAATCACAACATTCACTTTCGCAACAGGGTGGTACTTGAACCGAAAGGTAGTAGGTACGATAATTTAATAGGTATACCTTTTATTACTGGATCAAAACAATTATAACAGATTTATTAAGTTTGCTAAATATAGCAGACTCGAAAAAATAACTTTGCGTCTTAATGTGATACAGGACATATTTTTATCTTCAAAATTATTAAATACCGAAGGACGTCAATGTACTGAGGCACATTGCAATTCTTTTAATAGCACAATAGACGATCTCAAGACATCAAACAAGTAAAATATACGCACTGTACTCTGTAAAATATGATGTTTTCCTTAAATACCAGTACAATTACATCAAAAACAGTGTTTCTCCTTTCTGTCGAAACAATTCGTAAATATGTACATATATGCCAGTTAACACAACCGTGACCTAATATGGCGATATAAACGCATCCGTAAGCATTAAGCGTCGTGTCAAATCATTCTTGCATTAAAATTTCATGTCATTACGAGCAACCATATGTTACAGAATTGCTTCGAGATTCGCATCAATTTATTTTATGAAATAACAGATATGACAACTTGAAATGCGAACGCAAGCGTGCTTTTGTAACATTAAACGGACATTACTTGAATTAAGATAAACTAAAACCTATTTTAACGAGAGTACCTGATTAACACTTAAAGCTGCGATGCTGTCGTTTACACTTGATTAAGATTTTAATCAAATTAATTCCTAAACACGTTCCGGACCTAATTACTGAAGTTTAAGTTGGGTATAAACAGAAAGTTAGGATGACATAACGATCACTTTAAATTAAACATTTCGTACCTTACGTTAGAATTACTAATTATGTATATTATCTTTTTAATAAGATTTTATTACAATGCGTTGTTGCATTTCTAAACCAAGGTTGTATATTATTATTACCAGCAAATGTTATCAAAGATATCGCAGTTAATCGTACCGAGTATCTTATTTTTGCAACGATGTAGTCAAAATTGAGTAAGTCAATTTTAAATGTCAAAATCCGAGCATCTGTCATCATTACCGGTACTGCACTCATGAGTCATAAGGCGACGCAACTGAAAGCTTTGCATATTACCAAGCTTTCGCCGCATTATCTAGGCATCTGGGCGCGAAGACAATGGCCCGCGCATGCGTAATGCGTTATCTCCTATCTACCTCTTGCCACACTGCTCTCCTAATGAGGAGCGTTCCAATTCTCCGGCCATGTGCTAATTGAAGAACGAACTTTCATGTAAAAAAAAACGGATATTTTGTATTTGTACACTAATTGTGCTTAATTGAATCAGTTAGCGATGGGAAGATTCAAGCGCATGATACATATTTACTCTTTACAGGTGTACAACGGAATAAAGCGCTGCTTCCCAAAGGATGAAGAGTAAACAACGAACCTGGGATTGCTTTTTTGGCCCGCACATTCTACAAACGACAGGTGAGCTGCACGGTTTTTTTTATGTTTATTTTAAGCGTTACACACATTAAAGTGCGGTAAAAAAATATTACTATCATTATTACAATATTAAATAAATTGAACGATATTTTATACCAACACTATACAATTTTGATTATAGTTTTGGAAATGAAAATAGAAATTCTAACATGCAGCCCTTATTTTCGTCCCACAGCTGGGCACATGTTAGCACTGCTGGCTAAATAAATAAGAAAAAATAAACAACAAAAGACATTTTATTCAGCTTTCAATCATATCACGCCTACACATTAAAGTTACATAACCTATTATAAGTTTCGTTTACCGGCCCATAACTTTCGGAGAGCTTTGATATACACACTAGGCTTCAGTACGCTTTGCTCTGGAGTTGGGACTATTGTCCTTTACATGTCTACGGTGAGATAACAAAAGTCATTGTGCGCTTAATTAAATTATGACATCTATGGTGTGATTAATGGTAGTGATATTTATAACATTAGGACGTTGCCACACTACACGGTAGCTCGTATCTGATCGGTGGCATTGTTCACGAACTTCCACGTACAATCCGGCTCTCTTTAGCTCCGCGGAGTTCAGCCTCGCATTTGCACGTTGTCATATAACGCCCACGTTATTCCACTCGTATAATTTCACGATTAACCGTCTCGCCTTACGAAATACATCTACCCGTCTACCACGATAAATAACCGACAAATTACTTCGTTGGCGCGAAATGTACCTACACGTGCGACGGTGACATTTGCATGCCTGAGAAATGTTTACAGGTCGTTGGTACTACGGCATGTAGGAAGAGAATGAGTGTACGACCACTTGAGACATTTCATCTAATGAAACATAACATTTCTTCGTCTCGCATTCTCCGTTTCGAAATGAAATTTATTTTATTCACGTCGTAGTTCCCATTTTGTGTTTCATATCCGTCGTTTGCCTGTTAAAAATGTTGCACATAATGTTCTGAGCAGAATTTTTATTACGTATGAATCATGAACACGTACCAACAATTAGTATAAAGCAGAGAGCGAGGTAGAATCAGACTAACTTTATTAAAACGCCTCTTCCGTTGCCGAGTCTCGAGAGCTTTACGTCGGAATATTATTTAGTAACTTTACGACGGCGTTTCTGCCGTGTATGGAGGAGAACTGAGCCACGCTGCTTTACGTATTTGAATGAAATGTGGGCCATTTCGTTACCAAATAACGTACAGTAGGCAAAAGGGAGGATGTCACGTTATTTCAGTCAAGCTTATTTATTACGTAACAATGTCATTTCCAAAATTACACTTGGATCCCTACGACTCTATAATTAAATGCTAAAGCAATTTATGCACAACAATTAAAGCATTTATAATGAATTTGTAAGGTATTCCAATTAAGCTTCTAGGCCAGATTACGTTTCGATTTCCGAAACGAACGGCTAATAGAACATATCCAAAGGAAATATTATCTAAAATGAATATATCGAAGGAAAACAGATACATAAAATTGTTCCGAACTTTAATGGGGCTGGGGGCTGTAAACTTTAACGACTGTTGCATAGTGAAGATTTTTAGATAAACAAGATTCCTAAGCCGGACGTTTTTTATTTCTCAATACATAATCTTGACTTAACACCTTCAAATCAGATTATCTAAAGTCTTATCAATTGACGTTTTAACTGTCACTTGCGCAAGGCGATTAGAAATTTGAATATTCACTCACCTAATGTTCTAGGGTCTCCCCACACACTACACCGATACTCCGATACTCCCCACACACTACACCGATTTTGATTAGTTAGAACAAATCCGTGCCACGCCAATTTTTTTATCGATTTCTTTTTAACTAATTTTGATATAAAGTAAAAAGAAAACATTATGAAAAATTCATTATAAAGTAATCTCGAGATGAAATTTCTTCAATGGACATTAAGATATTATTGTTTCCTTCAACGAATATTTCCATCATTGTCGGCACAGAAGGTCATGGCGCGGACCAGCGTGGTGTGCTGAGTGCTTTATACGACATTTACCTATGAATGGGTAATGCGCATGGTTACGACTAGCAAAACTGCTTTGAATGGCTCTTAAAGCTTTATGCGGAACAATAAGCGATGTTAAATGACATATGGCGGGCAATTCTATTGCGGGGAAAGTCGTTGTTAATGGTTTCTGAAACTGGACTAATTATTTTGTTATGATTGTGAGGAAGCGCTTTTAGTCTTGACACGGTAGCGATAGACGATGTGCCAGTATCCTTGCATGAAATGAGAAATTAATGAGTCGTACTATGTAAATGCCATTAATGATTGTTGATGTCTTTTCGATTTGGTTCGACGATTTAAACACTTAACTGTTGGATTGAGTAACTGCGTGAGTAGTGATTCTACTAGAATACTGTGTTCTAATAAGTTTAAAGCATCCCCTACTTATACAGACATATATGTGTTTAGAGATTCAATATAATATATTTTGGTTGACATTCTTCTGTTTTATATAATAACGAGTAGAACAATCAATTGAAGCAGTCAATGATATACGTATAGGTATATAAAATCAAGTTGTCATAATATGTAAACATATAATTCGCTACGTATAAGACCACTTCTTACAGAAAAAAGTGATGATTAATTATGACCTGCAAATTGTTTCATCTCACGCAAAATATCATTCGTATATAATTAAAAACTGCAAGTAAATATAGATATTTGTTATGAGTTCCGCTCATAAATTCGCTGAACCTGCCACAATTACTACGGCGATAATAAATTGCTATCTACAGAGGTATTATTATGATGGTATTTTGAAAAAAGCGTAAATAAAAAAGCCCTGGAGGGCAATTAACGACGTTCTGAGTAACCAATAAATTGAGGCGAGGTTGAATCGCGGGCAGAAAATGCATTCTAACTCACTAAATCGCGATTGCGACTCCCACTAATGATAATAATAATCGGGGACAATTCCACACACGGTTACCATATTCCAAATGAGGCAATTTAATGCCTACGTTACGATATCCGGGCAGCTGATAAACGTACATACGTATGACTTGAATGGATAATTTTTATTACACCCAAACACTAAACAAAATATACTTCTCACACAAATGTCAGTTCTGGTTGGAAATCGAAATTCACGTCTTCCAGTTTAGTAGCTGAATTCTCTAAGGTAAAAGGCCAGTCAAAAGTAAATACAGTATTTTTATACTATCACCTTAATAACGTGATGTAGCAACTAAAATCTTTATTAAATTCCCCATAAAAGTTTATTGCGGCCCTAAATGAGTGGTTTAACGCGAGCATAATTTTTTAATCGCGTTCACTTCGCCGAGCCCTTAGTGGCGTGAATCCAGCCTGTAATGACTGGGTAATCGGCCGCATCCTTCCCGGCCTCTTTGATACTTTTTAAACATTGCGTTCCTTTTTTAATTATTTTCGTAGATTACGCACTTGAAATAAAAGTAATAGTGTTTTAGCAATGAAAAATATCTAAACAGTACGAATATCTTAAGAACGCCTATTAGGCACTTGCTCGCCGCCGACAAGAGACATTCAATAGTTATGTGAAGATGTTATGTAGTTGCCGAGAAATGAAATAGCGTATATTATTTAAGATGTGCTTACGATATATTTGTAGGACTTTTTCGCTGTATTATCATATATTTCACTGTCCGATTGTGATAAAATAAGTGTCTTAAATCGACAACATGGCTTACTCTTAATGATTCCTCCTGCCATTTACATTTAATTGATAATAAAATTAAATCTGTTTACCAATTTGGTACAAAATAGTTGCAATTTGTCAACCCTAATTGCTCCGGTGGTATTTACCTAATATGGGTCGCAAAAGGGGCTATTAACACTTTTATTTCCTTGCCAATCGCTGGGAGTTATTTAAGTAGACGTATAAGAAATAAAAATCGGATACCACGTTATTAACGCGTCAAACGCGTGATTGATGAGAATATTCCTTTTTGTTTGCAAACAACAAACAATACCTACCACGTTTCTTAGAAGCAGATTAGGCTTAATTACTAACATCATGAAGCTTATTTTATTTCATTTGTTAATAAATAAAGTAAAATAAGTTTCCTAATTCCTCAATAAAGAATTTATTTACTATAACGCAAAATTCGCAATATCGATTAGGTATTCGTATGTGCTAATCAATAACTCATTGCAATAAAATATGTTCTTGTCGTTAATTATTACATAACTCGCGATCAAAACGTGTAACTAAGCACTTTATCTAAGCGGTAAGCACACAGAGCACATTTTGTTGGCTGAAGTCCTGATGTGAAAATGTCCACTAACCGCTTTCCTTCCGATAGAAAACAATCCAAATATATTATATTAAAAGCTGGTTTGGTACTAAAAAAATAATTTTTTGGTGAGATTACGAAATGCCGATTAATTTAGGTACCTCACGTATTTTAATTGCTGCTATATACTGTAATAATTTGAAATCCATTACAAAATTTCAATTTAAAAAC
The DNA here is from genome assembly GCA_018244895.1 of Myscelus amystis hages. NCBI lineage: Eukaryota > Metazoa > Arthropoda > Insecta > Lepidoptera > Hesperiidae > Myscelus > Myscelus amystis. The sequence continues at coordinate 15,676 of DWQT01000440.1, read as the reverse complement.
ACTGACGAAGCTCTTAATCTGAAAAACCTAATATTTTAAATAGTCTTTTATGGTGTTTACGATTGTAGTAAAAAAATACGAACAGTAATCCTAAAGTTTTGTCACAGAGAGCATACCTATGTATATGCAAAAAACGTGTATCTCCTAAGACATACCGCAAAAAGTTCATGGTGTGCACAGTCTACCGTTCCTCCTTATAAACTGGTTGCCACTGCCATACTCTGGTACTAGTTTGCAGAAGGTATATCGCAAGATCCGGAATACCATCAGAAACCCAAACTTTTATCACCTAACACTTATTGAGTATGCTGTTATTTCAGTAATGGAGTACCAATGGAGAAATAAAAGGTGCAGAGCAATGGAATTCGCTAACGGCTTGTATAGCTATGATCACTTGAGGTATCTGTCTCCGAATCATATTAAGTTGGTCTTAATTGTTAGATAACGATAATATTACTATTCAAAGTACTTGAATGAAAATTTCGGACAGTTGATTGGTCACTAAGACGACGTTTTCCAAATCCGTATTTGATTAGCGTCGTTGATTAAGCCTTTCTTAATTAGACCATTCCCAATTACACCCTTATCCTCCGCTGATAAGTTGTAAGTAACATAGTTGGAACTATGAGTACCTATATAGTAAATGGAAAAGATAATAAGCGCGTTAATTAAGGAACATATTTTATCGTACTTATAGATGTATTACAAATTTCGGTTAAAATTAACTTGTTTAATAGTACTGTGTGATTATCACACTTGGGCGTTTCCCGATATACCTGAATCTTGAATCAGATCGCCGCCAAACGGTTTGGAAACTTGCACCTCGCCTAAACTATATTGTAAAAGTAACTGGTTTTATTCAATTATCGTGAATAAACAACGTTTATGGACGACAGACGCACATAAATAACGATCTATGGCGTAACACTCGATACGTTCCATTAAAGACTTTTGTTGTCCTGTTAAGAAAATTCAATTTGATGATAGGACAATGAAAATGTTTCAAAAATACATAAATAATAAATGTTAAACTTCATATTACAATGACTTACACAAAACAATTGTATGTTAGGACATAATGCTTATATCATACATGTCATTTAATAAAACAAATGAGTTAATAGGAATATCCCTCAAACTATGAAACTTGATTGGATGCAATATGTTTTGGCATTTACAGATTTGTGAAAACCACGTTAAGTAGTTAATAAATATGGAACTACAAAAGTCGAATTTAAGGAATCTGTGTAGTTTATCAATTATTCATCTCGCTACAAAACAGCTACGATACATAACACAATACATGCATTGATACCGTTACGATGCATACCATTCAAACGGAAAGTCTAGTGGCAAAGCTATCATGTAATCATTTATGCAGTTATTATAAATGCATATCGATCGCTTAGCATGCAGCAGGCACGCGACACATTTTCAGGCCAGAACCAATATGCCACATCCATGCTAAATCAGTGACGCACTAACTCGGCGCATGAAGATGACATCCCTTGGTTAATGCATTACTCTATCAAATGCGTCTGTCGATAATCTATGCGTCATTGAAATGTCAGTTGGAAATGACTTTTCCTGTTCGCCACGACTCATATCTTGCGATGAAATTCCATTGTATCTATCTAACTTTATAATACCATACAAATCCACACTTATTTTGACCCAAAACCTTTTACATAACCCGCCTCGAAAGTAGACAGTTCAGTGGGTGGGTTGACGTCATATGCACTGTGATTATACTCCTTGTAGGCTTATTGGCTTAATCTAACGTAGGAAGTACTAAACGGACGAATAAGACTATAAAATTGATTTACGTCGAAACAATGATCCCGCTAAAAGGACACGGCCCAAGATTGACTTACGATAATATAATATGATAGTGAGGGCATTTTGTGTTGCTCGGGAACATTTAGCCCACTCGTTTAACTTGAAAGCTCGGTTTTGAGTGAAAGTTGGGCATTGTTCCGCTATGTGTTCGTTGCTCCGATACCCGTATGATAGCTGTCATCGGACAAGGACGAGTAATGTTACGTGTATTTTAAGTGTTATTTAATGTACAAACAAAAGGTGGTATTTCCGCCTATTTTATATTTTAACTGTTAATTGAGCTCCTTGTATCCGTTATCTATTTATAGGCCTTTAGTTGACACGGTTGATATTTTGTGTTCTTACTATTATAAGTACGAAATTTATTTATATGTATTCATATGTACGAAATTTATATATATGTGTGTATAATACTTAGTTGTAATCTTGTTATTGAGTTGGAATTATGGAACCGTTTACAGAATTTCTTTTATTTCTTTATGTTCATGTACATACATAATATGTATTATGCAAAAAACAACATGCAATTGAAATTCCATGTCCACTGTATCTTTTCCCATTATTATACTGTCAAAGATACTGGTAAAGATAGAAAATGAAAGACTGGATGTTGGTCACGTAATAATAACAAGGCAACGATACCTCAGAACATTGTTTAACAGAGAAATGTCTGATTGTACAAGGTTTCTGTTTGTACCATCGAGTAACAGACGTGAAACGAGTTCTTATGATAATCGATAGTTAAATCATTTGCAATTTTAGGCATTCGTCCAATAAAATAAAATCCAAATGTTTAAAAATAATTCTAATTCGCTTTCATTTTGAAGGCTGATTATTATGTTAATGCATAGCGGTCACAAAGAATGTTTCATTTTCAATGTCGGTCTGATTTAAATATTGGATTACATTTATTTAAACTTCTAAGTCGAAAGGCTATTTATACAAATGACTTACAAAGATAGTCCAGTTTAATATATTAAGATGAAATGGTTAGGTAACTAAAAGGCAATTTGGAAAAGGGTAGAATTACAAGCAATGGAGAAAACTAGAGGCGGGACCAAATCGTGCTACGAAGTAACCGCAATAATGAAAGTAATGGTTTTTCTACTTCGCTAAGTGACACTAATGATTAATAATCATCTACTTAAGTATTTTAATAAATATTTACCAAGCTATTGAAATCAATTTCAATTGTTAGCAGAACACTTCATCAGTTTAAGGTCATTAGAACAAGCAGTACGTAGAAACACAATGTAAAAACAGATCAAGACATCTTACAAATCTATTTGACCCATTCATATGAAATCGTGATTGCGTGTTTCAATAATATGTTATATTGCAACGACGGAGCGGCATACATACTCGTACATAGATACGCACGCGCCGCGCTTCAAACTAGATGACTCTTGTTCATGTAAGTTTATACTTAATGTGTTTTGCAATTGAAACAAACGTGTCGTAACGACCTCTGGATTGTAGGGTAATGATTGTATTGTTTGCATTTTCAGTCTCGAGATGGCTGCAAGAAATATCTATATTTAAATTAGAAATAGGTGGTAAGTTGCAATTCAAGTGTGGGTAGTATTCGTACGGTATGATTAATAGCAGTAGCACGAATAGTGAGACGTTAGGAAGTACGAAGGGTTGCCATCAGTCAAACTAAATTTAACGGTAGAATGTAGCCAAAGATAAATATTAATTTCCTATATACGTTTTTCAAATTCCGTTTTTCAGCTATTTTACTTCTATAACTATAAAAGTATTTACTGTTATCTTGCAAACGCAAAGGTCTCAGAGTTATTCTATGCAAATACTCGGTAGGTACTTTTAATTGCTGAAAAATCAATATTCCATTTTTTGCGATGCCGCTACGCAAATTATTATATTTCTATTGTGACTTGACGTCAAACGGATTCCGTGAAGGAAGTGAGAAATACGAGTATAAGAACATAATTCTTAAATTACAGTGTAGATTAATAGGAGCTATAAATTCAACAGATAGCTATCAATGCGATGATTTATGTTCTCGTAGTTAATCGTAAGCGCCATTTACGCGTACACAAATTGATTTAGAGTAGTATAAAGTCGAATGTGCAATAACATTCTGTTGTGCATAAAAAAAACCTTGTTCCACAGCTGGTCAATAATTCCTTTTCATAACGAGAGGGATTAAGGTCATAGTGTACTTACTAATTGCGATTAGGCTTCATCCACCTTACATTTCGGAGGACTTGAATAAATGCAGGTTTCCTCAAAATACCATCCTACATTATTATGGCGAGCGATATTTTATTTGATAAAATCGCACGTAACCTTGACAGATCAGACCAACGGATTGACTTACTAAAAACCCGATACTAAGCGGTAGTACAAAAATGTGTCTGTTTATTATCAGCGTGACCTAAAAGTAAATTAAATTAATTCGCACTTACTAAGTAGTTTAATAACTACCATGAACAAATCATAGATTTATTATGTAAATATATGTTTGGAAAGAAATTATCCCTATGCGCCTTCACCGATTAATAGTTACATTTCATAGTCGATGCGTCTCAAAGATCGTATCAAGAATCAAACCAGCTGTAGATTTAATACGGAATCCATATTATTTTACAATACAATTCCCGTCAACGTTTCGATTGACGTATTCACTCGTGTTAATTAACGGTCCATTCATCCGATATTCCGGTGAAGTCATCCAATGATGACCAATTATGTGTCAGAGATCGTCTCTACGAGTAATTGATGCCTGAACTAACTTTAATCACAACACAGCTGTTGTTTGTATAGTTCACTCTACAGTAATGGATGATTGTTGTTCTGTTTTATAATAATTCCAGTGCATCCTAGCGAAAACAACTTTTTTATGACCACAATTTCAGTCGGTGCTAGAAATAAAAGCTAATAAATAGCAATATATATAAAATGTGAAGTTTTTATTTCACTTACTTTTCCAATCTTGGACACGTACTCGTATCTCCTATACCTATAATGGAGGTTTAGGCCTTTGCAGTTTAGAGAAAACTATCTTCTACAGCAAAATTAAATAATAATGTATACTTTCTTTACTAACCAATAGCGTGAATGTAAAACTTTCGGCGCCTTACAAATCTTTACACAATCTGTAGTTAAATTTTATTATCTCACTTACGTTATGGACTAGTATATAAGGATATCAACACATTTGGACTACAATCAAAATAGCCGTCCGGAAGAATCCGTGTATGGAATAGCCATTATTGTAATTACGTAGTAAAAAGAATTGGTATTTAAACACAAGTTTCTATTCCAATGTTTTTGAACCGTTTCCAATTCCGAAGCTCTGTCGCAACTAAGTTTATAGTTAGCACTTAGGTCAAGAGGCGATGCATTAGTGTAGCGAAATATATATACGGTCCTTCGCGGTAGCACAGTGATCAAATATGTTAATTATATACAAGCAATGCAATCTGAACATGGGCTTTTGACCTCAGTGAGCTAAGAATAGAAAAGGGTGTACATGCAAAATTGTAAGCTGATAATTAATACTAAAATTTCAGCTCATGCCCATTAAAACTAATATCTTCGGACTTTGTTCGGAACTGTTCATTAAACACAGTTCTTAATGTTTCCGATATCGACAAGTGAAAAATGGGATATAATAATTACTGTGTTGAATATAAAACAACGCGCTAGTCTAAAAATTTGGGAAATGGTAAGAATTTTCTCTGAATCAGTTTTAGCGAATTCCGTTTTATAGACTTTTAGTTAAATCCGCTCAAACACGTACGTTCAAAGATTTTTTGATTCAAATAAAATTATATACTGTATATAAATGAAAATTAATTTACAGCTAACAACAGCAATATGTAGCTTTAAGCTCAGAACACATAATTTCAAGCATCATCAAGTACGTTTTACACATGAACGCATATTTTGCAAGACCTCACACTCAGTTAATGTAAAATGTTCTGCTTGCGATAAAAATGATTCAGTGATTCCACTACTGCCTACCTGTCATGATCCCAGCGATAATCTTATGTAATCAGATACAAAATGACGTTATTTGCATAAATATTACGGGCTGTTATAGTTACAAAAGACGAGCGAAGCTGTCAAAGATATTGCTACATATTTTATCATTGTACAAGATAGATATAGACAATTATTTATCTTTATAGTCATATTGAGGCGTAGTTAGTTAAGTATTTTCGAATGAATATTTTGTAATACACACAGTAAGGCATTGACATATTTAATTTATATAAGAAGTCACTCAATGATTAAAGCATTAATGTGTCATGTAATTTATGCACATAACGAACAAAATTTCATATTTTGGAGGTAGTTTCACTAACGCTGTTACCAAGATACAAGATTCCAAACTTCATATTAGAGTCCTTATTTTCTTATACTCCACGCAATGTAGCACTTACTGTAGGACTTCACTCATATCAATTTGAAATTGGAAAATGACATCTACGATCTGCTGTGAGTATGCATAAGCATAGAAAGCAAAGCAAATTACAACGAAAGACACTTTTTATGTACATATAATGTACAAAGTATTCTACAAGAAAGCACCTATCTTTATTTCCTAATAAAACCACGCAAAAGACTTCGCCGGCCCGCAAATAAATCACACGATAAGATTTGTGCGAGCAATAAAAATGAATCTAAGATTTCGCCACTCTCGCACTGTCATGATCCTGGAGATAATACCATAATCAGATGGAACAGAACGCAGGCTGCATAGATCCAGCGCGGATGCCGTGTAAACAAATACGGATGGAGGCAGCGTAGATAACAATAATGCTGCATGCTTTGTGCACTAGCAATGTGACTTATATAATAAAAGCAATAAAAATCCTAAATAATTCGTAAAATGTATTAAAAGCGCCAAGTCAAAAGTATGGTATTTATATTTGGTATCGAATTATTTATTTATGCATAACGACATAAAAATTTATATACACCTATATATGTCATTAAATTTCATTTATTATATTAAAATTTATTTGTGCTGACCTGCCAACATTTGAGTGGGCAAAAAGTTGTGTGTTTACAGGGAAAAGGTTATTATGACATTGCCGGTTTACCACTAAACCTATTCGTGGGTTTAAAAATACTATTTGGTATTGAGTTTGCTATTCAAATAACTGTTTTTAATTGGTAAAGAATGAACTCTACATTCAATAAATTATAATTAACGACCCCAAAACCTTTGTAAATATGAATAAATATTTATTGACCTTCTCTTGACTACGTAAGTTGAGTGTGGGTATAAATGGTAATTTAAATATTATATTAGTAAAGTAAGTACTTTTTGAGACACGTCGTATTTAGATAAAAACAATAAAATAACTAATATATGAAGAATAAAAAACCGCCCATACGCTGCAGGTTTTGTATATAATAGCGGCACAGCAGGCTTCTGTATTTTACTACTACGTATATTTTTATCCGATTTGCTCCGAACTATTACGTAAATGTGTCCGCTCTATCGTAAATAAAATCAGAGCAAGTTTATTAGCAGCTTTAATGGTAAATCGTCTATAGTAAACAAAACTCGCCAGACCAGTAGCTTAGGCTGATTTTACATTAAATGATTTTTGATTGTTGGAGTGGAGTGTAGTTTTCATTGAAAGCAAAAAAATCGTTCAAGTTCATTTTCTGTACATGAATTCGTATTTAATTACCAATATCATGTATATTTACATGTACCTGCCCTACGCTAGATTACCCGCTATTCGATCAACGTCGGCCGGTAAAAAAGCGATTGCTACTGCCCAGTGTGAATGCTGCCTACGTCTTGTTTTGTTTTTGCTCAGCATTGCAACATTTTTAATTGATTGAAGACCATGTGTATGTGTGATTGCATCTAGATAATTTCACAGCGAGATCGAAAGATCCATAGATTAAGCTGTTGACTTTTAAATAAAGGATTATAGATACCGAGATAACACTGAACGTTTAAAAAATTTGACTTGAACATTTCTTAGTTTACTGCTTATTTTGAGTTCTTGTTCACCGTAGGCAGTACACTATTTAGCTTTTATTAGTTATTGCAGGTACTGTCTTTAAATTTAGTATTTGTAAACAAAGCGGAACCACATCCAAATAATTTAGCAGTGAATTGGAAATAAATAAGATATACTATTTTTCTTGTATAATATGGAATTACTTTCTTAATATGGAAACGTAGTGCAGAAGTAAAAAACAAATTCTAGAAAAATAATATGTTAAATAAATACAGGTAAATCGCTTTGCGAGAAGAAATGCCACTTGGACGAAGAACGCAACTAACGAAAATGACATATAATTAAGTACATTATATATTTAGTGTCACTTTTTCATACCAATGTTGAATATCATTCTTTGGAAATTAGAAAGTGCCGATGTTCGTTAATAGTTACATGTATCAATAAAATTAATGGATACCATGTAATTCTGCCTACACAAAAAGTATCTCTGATACTTGAGAAAAGACAATAGGCATCGCTCTAAAAAGCGTGAGTACTAGGGTAACACGAATTTGAAGCGTTTCGCTTACAACACTGGCATCCGGTGAATGTATCAACATCACGTGGGTAGCGAGCGGGAAGTAAATTTGATGAAATATGTACACAGACGTTGTTACCATTCTCAATAAATAATAATAGGAAGCCGCTTACAATTTATTATTGGTTCAGATTGAATCACCATTGCGAGCTCACAAACGAGTTGCGCGATAAATAAATCGTTATTTCGCCTACCATTGATCTGTTCGATCCATAACCCGGAGAGGTTTTACAACGCGAATGACAATAGTTCCCACTACAAATACAATGTTCAACTTGCTATCACTTATTCATTAACTATCACCGAGACAAACAAGAAAGGTACTTCCTTGAACTCTATAAAATGCATATACGAGTATATATAGAGAACTATTTTCGAAAGAAATTAATAAACTAAGCAACACTTTTGAACGGTAGTTGATGAACAATTAACCCAAATTTGCAAACGGAAGGTCATTAACGGGCCATTATACCGAAACTAGCTGAAACAATTAAAAACTCGAATTTGTCTTGGTTGGCCCACATGTGTCTTGGTGGATATTAATTCAAAAACTAACAGAAAAGTCGTTACAAGTCAGGTATGGATTTCATTGATGTGGCTTATTAATTTTACTTTCTTTTATGAATACCACATTATATCAGGTACTATGTATTGTAATAAAGTATTAACTTTAAAATAGTATTTTATAGTGTTCTGATATGATTTTAACAAATTTTCTATTCGATATACCGTAATTACAACCTGGGTGCTATAGACGTACATATATAGTATTCAGTAGCTTCAAAGAAATTACTTTGCACTTTACCTTGATTGTATGCCAATTTTATTACGAAAGGCGTTGAATTATATTATCGCTGTGAGTACGTTACACAATCTGTCATAACCTTAGGATCAACAAATCAAAGAGCAATTACATAACGAAAGTGCTCTCAAATCAACCTCACATTGTTTACGACCGACCAACCGGTCTCATTCGGCTATTTAATCTCTGACACGATATTTTCTAAGCACCAATAACAATAAGAGATAACAAGTTTCAACTTATATGCAAAAGCAAAGCTGTAGAACTGTTTCATAATGATTTGACGGTTGGTAATTTTTTTGCGAAATAAACAAGCGCAATCAGTTAAAAGCAACCATAACCAATTTTCTCAGTCCACGTACATTTTACATCATTACATTGAACGAGTCTCCTTTCGTCATCCCTGCAATCGACACAAAAATTTATTTTTCTTTTATGAATTTCAATAAACACTGATTAATTGTATGTACTACATGCCAATAGATAAGACAACACGGTAAAAGGAATGCTTTGAAAGATACAATTGTAAAACATTGCAACAACATCACAAAACAATTGGAGTTGGCCGACTCGGTAATAGATCTGAAATTACGTAAGATTGGAGACGGCATACAAACCGAGTCCGACCGTTGTTTCAAATACGATTGTTCGCTGCAATCATCGGTAACAAATGCTCTCTGACCCGCTCCTTCATTTGTCAAATAAATGGGACGAGCTCATCTTGTTTGTTTGTATTGAAAAGATCCGTTACCATTTTAAACACGGTGAAGATAGGATTTATGTAAGACGTCCTAACTTTGTCAACAAGGATAGAAAATAATTTATGAATCCACATAAACTATTTTAGTATCTGCACTGTGGTCGGAATTCGACAGTAATTCTTTAAATTCATAAGTTTGAAGTAGTTTGAATTTCAAATAGCAAAAATGAGTTGTTTTTGTGGTCTGTACACCATATATCATATAACCTATAAAACTTTTTTGTAATTTCTTTATATTTTTTTGTTTTAATGTTATAGTATGAATGAGCAGGATGTTAATTGCGTTTACATTCCTATTATATATCATATCATATGTAGTCATGTCAACTGACTATTGGTACGAAAACTCCTATCAAACACATAGCAGTATAAACATTTTCACACGGCTTTGTATTACGCCCATTAGAAAGTGTATCTCACAGATAGTTTGCGCTAATTTGAATACAGTTATGTTTTAAAACATACTTCCTGTGATTTCTTACCAATGTGTTTATGATTGTCGAAAATTGAGACTGGTTATATTCTCTTCATTATCTAAGCGCGTGAAGCGCTGTAAAATATGTACTTGCACAAATTCTAGCTTGGCCATTTCACGTCAGCGCTCAAGGCGACTCACAAGCGCAGATAATAAGTTTGAATCGAGCATAATAATTCATGTGGCAGTGTTTAAATTCACGTTTGCACATTAAAGCACGCGAGCCATAACGAGTCGATGGCGTTGCGATGGGTTCTCACGCGAACAGACGTGTGATGTGCAGCAGTGAACACTATTTTAAACTTAATATCAAAAACATGACACGTACTAAAAATTTGTCTTGCCTTGGTTTTCATTTTATTTATTCCTTTTCATATATTTACTGATAGGAGTTTTGTCACTTTTGATTATGCCATTCTCTTAAAAAACGTCTCGTACATACATATCTATGTAGATTTCATAAATGGTGTAAAATGGTCCTTCTCTCCGGAGGTTCGGGATTTAGAGGTTGGCTTTTACTTAAAAAAATATTCGCGTCCTTGATTATGTATAGAATATGTTTAATGTGTGTAGGAAAACAAAGTAAGTTTTATTAATTAAATGTCAAGGAACCGTAAGATGGGTAGGTTACGAAAATCAAGTGCTTACAGCATTGGTTAGACGACGTATTACAAACGATGTGTCAGCTTGAATACCCAGTTCCAACCGCAAGACCAAAGCGATGGTTTCTCACTTGACAGTGATTTTGTGATCGATTTTCATGTCCCTTAGGGTGTGTGTAACATTAATGAAATCTTTGCGAATAGTTTTCATGTACTCCTGGATCATTAACAATATGTTTTAGGATGATGAGGGTGCTGCGTTCCTGCCGAAGTTGTAGTTAACACCCTATGTGAGAAAGTAATGATCAACAACTGTAAGACGCATCACATTTACAAAGATTTGTTTGTCCAAAATGAAACATTTTCTGGCAACTGTTTCTAACGATGTTTCTCAATTTTCTCGGTAATTAACGCAACGGTACGAAATATTCGGCGTACCTTTCCCATAGCCGCAACTTTTTGTACGGTCTTTCACAATAAAGGCAGTTTAATTGACGGTTCTATATTTGCTAATAGCGCCCGCGGACTTGTTATTCCGTCCGCGGAGCTAACAATGCGCAGGAACAGATAGCCGACGATATACGGGCCCGCGATGAGCCGGTACGCTCCCCGAATGATAACTGTACGCCTCAGCGTAACATGAGATATCATACATTTTTCCCATACACCATGAGAGTTCGTTAAATCGCCGCATTATGTTCCCTGCAGCTCGGCAACGGCGGGCCTTCCGGCAGCTTGTTTGTGTCCACTTATCAATTTCTCACAAATCGACGGTCACGACTTCACATGGATAGAATCTAAGTAAACGTGTAATATCACTCAGATTTGGTCTAGAAAAATGGATTGTCGTGCTCGGAAAACGGTCCCGTGCGTCCGTTAGACCACTCTGGGTACAAGCAATGTAAATCGTTGGCGCGCTCGCAAATATGCTCACAGATATGTACGAAGCCGATACAGCTCTACAACTAAATAAGTCACAATTGAATGCCTTATTTACATGCAACAGAACAAAACTATCGGCTGCTCCCATAAATTGATACACTTATCAGTGCGTGCGAAATGTAACGGAACTAATTGACGACAATAGTACGAGTATAATGATAGCCATACAGCAAAGGGCGACGCTGGCGCTACGTACATTTATTAAGGCGTAAACTTGTGCGTATTTTCAAAGCGTTCAGCCATGCGAAACGGCCATTTAGACGTAGATTCGTAACTAAAAACTGGTCTAATGTGGCGTGGATCTAACAATAATAAATCTTTATTTATGGCCCCGGCTTGATATCGCGACATCCCTCCGCAAAACTTAACAGACCGTCGTTACTTACATATTTATTGCGTTCGTTGGTTCCGTAAACGCTGCGTGCGAAACATCATCGCGTCGTTTATGTTAATTTATTCGCATTTCAACGAGATGCCTGTGAAATGCCATTAAGCATTATAATGTGTTATTTTTATATTTTTATTTAGACGCTGCCACTGTGTCGCAGTCGCGACAAATGTCTTTCTTTTGCCAACATTGTGAGTGTATATTACTATTGCAGTTTATTGTTACGGTCGCTTCGATAGAGTTGTCTGCTATTGCTGCGATGATAATAGCTAGTGCATTTTCATAATAGAGTTTCGCTATTTAGGTAAGAACTTAGTCATCATGTCCAAAACAAGGTAGTTCTATTTCATTCCCACATGACGACACGACGCGTGCCCAAATTGCGTTATTATGTAAAAATATTTAACGCACGTAACTTACTTACAGCGGTAACGTGAATACGAATTACTACAAACAACATATAAATGGGTCCAAAACATTTGAATGTCCAGAGCAAAAGTAATCTTCCCCGGTTCTGATGTTAATCTATAACGGTCGCGGGTATGACAAATATGTATGTTTGCTGTGATGGATGAAGGATCCCTTTGTTTTCTTATAGAAATAGGTGAATAACACTATAGGCAGATATCCTGTGAAAACCTCTCTACAGTTAGCTTATAAAAGTTTAATATTTTAATATTGAAAGTACAAGTTGAAAAACCAACATTTAAAATAATGTCTTAACACGTGTATACCTAAAGTAATTTAAGTAAGTTAGGTCATATACCTAAAGGTCTGAGACGAACTCGTTGCAATTTCACAATTAATTTAGTAAAAATAACATCAGCGATAGCTCGATTCACATTTCGGCGGACTAACCCGACTAAAAATTGACTGCAAGAAAGTCATCGTTGCAGTACTTCATTGAATTATAATAATTAGGTGAATAATCTTCTTTAATGCTGTTAAATAGAATTACAGTTTCTTATTTATCATGTAATCAGATTGTGCTTTAAAAATAAATTACGAAGCTAGCACATATTTATTTTGCAAAAATAACGTAACAGTCAACTTCTACGAATAAGCACGAGAAAAGTAATGCGGGTGGGACTTTCAACCGTGGCTAGTTATTACCGAAAGATAATGTTAACAGGCCGCATTAGTCAAAACCGAATCTCTCATCTCGGAACCAGTCGCAGCGGGTAATTCAGCATACAAGAAGTAATTTAACGCGCTCTTATCAGCGACACTAACGAATTAAACGATTTCCTGGAAGACCTTCTTGAAAATATTACGCAAGTGTTAAAACGGTTATAATTCACAGTGAGTCGTGGAATTTGTCAACACGTTTAAGCATTTAAAATTATTTATGTGTGTTAAGTGCAAGATATTATAATCTCTACGTTTTGTATAATGCCTTCTCGTAAGTTTTCTCTTTTTACCGTATTAGATATACCTATTTTCTAAGAGGGCATAACAGACCATGCGATTGCTAGAACGCTGCTGAGCTTGATAAATAATTTCGAATGGTAATTCCAGATAACATAAAATTTTATTACACATGCGTCTACAAATCACTTTAATTCTAGGCTACTTTCAGATTAATAGATTAATACGCTAGATATATTCTCAGTGCCGACCGCTGCGAATACAATTGCATTGGAGTGTAAACGAGAAAATCGCGACTAAAGGGTCTATTATATTATAAGCAACCGCAGCAAGCTTATTAAAATGCATAAATATGCAAATTACTCGACGTAAACACAATATTCATAGGCTTTTATGAGTTTATTACTAACCGAGGAATCAAATTGTTTATACATTTCCCGCACAAATTTATTGGAAATTAATCGCATCGTTTGTTATCATTAGCATTTCATATTAAGCTCCTTCTAAAGGGAATTGAGATATCGAACAAATTTGCCTCCAATAAAAATTATGCGGTTGGAAAAAGATTTCGCCTTTCCCATTACGTATGAAGACTCTATTGTATTATAAATTTGAAAACACACGGCCCGCACTCCCACGGTATTGCTCAAGCATGTTTGTTTGACACAATTCTTCTTGTATTTGCACACATAAATGTTGCCTTTCGATAGCATTTCACAAGCGTTTGTTGTGATTACGTACGGAACGTGTGTAGGCTCGTGTACCTAGATACGTTTATGTAGAGTAAGTAATTTGATTTCCTTCTTATTAGCGAACGGCCCCGTTAACGGTTACTCAAGACGCCAAAAACAAAGCGTGCGTTCCTCTGTCGGTATCCATCGAACATTGAAGAGCCAATAAAGCATAATTAATAGCTGCGAAGTTTGGAGTTCAGACCGTGAAACACGTTACGTAACCAGCGCGGTTCGCCGGGGAACAATACTGCCCACCGTCATTAGCCATCGGCGGTTAAATGATTAGCTCCCGACGTAAATCGGTCAGAGGCATGGCTTGTTAGTGCAGATGAACAATGGGTATGTCGCAGGTTGAGAGCGAGCGGCGAACGATCGCTGCGGAGATTGGGCAACATTACCGAACTGAGCCTTTGTGAAAACACTTCGCAGTCACGGCACGACCGCTCCAAATTTAATATTAATACCTTATCGAGCCGACCCACATACTGGAAATTACTAACACTATACTCTTCGCCCCCGAACGATTTAACCTTCCATTACCCTGAGCGTGTTTCACGTTTAAATTCGTCCACCTATTAAGTGATTCCCTTTACGTCTTCTACTTAAGTATGTACCGTGTTTTATTTATTATTCTGAATACGGTTATAGTACTAAGTTGGGTTATTAGAATAAAGCGTCTAGTACTGAAGGAGCTTATGCGGTCGAAGGTAAAAAGATGAAATATAATATTTATAATCTGATTGCGACAGTTTAGCGGGTTTGTCGAGGTCGGCGGTTAAGCTCCTTAGGCGCCACTTGACCGCGATTGTATGACACGTGGGCCACAGTAGCTGTATGTGAACCGACAATACTTATGGGTTCATTGTTTACCACAGGCTTCGTATGTTTACTGTTGTTCCTTTACTAGAACGATTCAGTGGGTCAATTCAGATTTACGTTAAATTGCAAACGTCGGTAAGGGTATTGATTTGGAATAAAACGGGTTAAGAATGTGTTTTAAGAGAATTTGTATGCATAATTAATAAATGACGATAGACATTGAAATGACGATAGACAGTGAAGATTTAAAAAAATATACGAAGTTAGTAAAGGTTAATATGTGTATTATTTTCAATCAGAAATATTGTTATCAGAATTCTAATTACAATGGTCAACAAAATTCGTATTTTTTTTTGTCACACGAAAACTTATGTCAAATTTTGAATATACTAGGGCCTTCAAGCAAT
>DWQT01000439.1:0-22927 GCA_018244895.1 Myscelus amystis hages | reverse complement strand
AAAGTATGTCTCCCTTACCGCACCCTTCAAACCAGAACACAGCAGCGCTTAGCACTGCTGTTATAAGGCAGAAATAAGTGTGGCGGTGGTGCCGCCGGAGTCGAACCACAGAGGGTTCTACCACCAATAAACTAGTGGTTAGACTAGCGAAATTATATTATTGTAAATGCATGTTATAACACTATTTATTTTTAAAATGGTGATCTAAAATAATATGAGTCAATAAATGATGCAACTCAAATGACAAATAACCCTGCTAATAATTGAGTCATTTACATAACAGCAAATGTAGCTAAAGGTTCATCGCCCCTGTAATTCATCATAGTTCGTAAATCCTCAACTCCTAAAAATAGAAGCTCAATATTTTTGATCCTTTTTGACGCGTAACTTCCAGAACTCATCTCGTCGGGAGTTTGAAAAATGAGAACATTAACGACACATACGGATTCGGGGTTGATTGCGGGTGCGTTTTTTAACAGCGGCGCTCATTAGCCTGAAGAGCTTTTTATATTCGATAAAAAGCTTTCGAGTAGTTAGCGGGTAAATTATAAGCGCGAGTAGCTTAAGATAACTCAGACAATATTTTACTCTCGCGACATATTCTTAAAATATAAGAAACGATCTTGTAAAGTTATTAATTTTTTTAGCGCCTTGTGCGAAATTCTTAAGAAAATTACATAGTCTGAAAGGAGCTGGGCGGCTAGACAAAAAAGATTGGCAAATTCAATTTCCCCGCCCGAAGACTGACTGACCGTAATGATTTTATTTCGGTTGGGAATCCTGATTTTATTCTATTCTATAATTACGTAAACACAGGACACAATATAAAATAAACTTTAAACTAAAACTATAAAACTATAACTATAACTTTCGCATTAAACTTTAGCGTGTAACATTGAATTTAAACAGGCATTTCTAATGATCCCTTCTGCCTGAAACGTTTCAAAAAGCCTCATCTTATTTAATTACATTTCGAAAATATAAATAAAGGTTAGACAAAATTATAAAACGAATTCCAATTCTTCAAACATCACTCATAATCTAATTACATATTATACAAATGCAAAATCGTCCGACCTTTTTTGCCATAAGAATTGAGTTTACCTGCGACAAGGTTAATTGTTCAACAACCCCTAAAATGTTCCACCCTCGTATACTACAACTATCAACAAAGATACATGTGCAAGTAACAAAGTCCAAGTTATCTAAAACCGCTCTTACGGTACATAGAATAGAGGTCAAATCATGTGAACAAGCAGTTTAGAATTCGCATTTCTTACATTTGTCACAAATCTCCTATAGAGTGGGTGACGCAACAAGTGTACGACGAAAAAAAGAAACGATTAGGGGTGATTTATTTTGATGCCCTTTTATTTTCCACCCTCAATTCCATTTCATCAAATCACGTAACTGAAATTCCCACACTGAACACAATACATTTTTTGTATCTAACCGCCTATTCCGTACTGCCCAACGTATTTCATTGTTATCTCAAAATAATAGTTATTTATATCCAATTATTTTAGGCATATAAAAAACCTGCATAGATAGATGGTTAATTTGAAAAATAAGTATGATGCCCGAAAATAAAAAAACATTTTAATTAATGTACGCAATTTTATTAAAAAATAAATTCTTAAATATTTGAATCATATCTCAATGCTAATAACAATAATTTTACATAATGTAATTACTAATTATTTTATAAACGATTATAAACGGCAACCGAAAAACCGTAGGTATCAATAATCTATGACAAATTAACAATTTAAATTACGTGTAAACATTAATATTAATCTCACGATAACTTAACGTGAACATCGATCAATCAACAATTGCTATTTGAGAGACGTAAATTTGAAATCGCGGATGAATTTTTTATAAGCACTACAAGGTATTCTAATTGGAGTCAGTCATTCTAAACGGCTGAAGGATGTGCATATTAGAGACCATGGGAACAAGGAACAAGGAAATGAAACCTTATCTTTACTATCAAGAATGTAAGAAGTTCAAAGATGTGTGCAAATTTTGATAAAAAAAAA
Source organism: Myscelus amystis hages (assembly GCA_018244895.1). Lineage (NCBI taxonomy): Eukaryota > Metazoa > Arthropoda > Insecta > Lepidoptera > Hesperiidae > Myscelus > Myscelus amystis. Next base: position 20,885 of record DWQT01000439.1, on the reverse strand, counting down.
GTATGATTATCATAAAATATGCAAAGAAAATTAATTAATTTGCAATAGTCATATAAGTAAGTTATTGCTATGAGCAATGAAGTTATTTTTCACGAATTAAAGTTTGAAGACATTTAATATCTAAAGATAATTATTTCAACTTCAAGAGTAGATTTTTTGTTACTCCCATGTAGTGTACAAGTATTATATTTTCTTTATTATATATATCTTTATATTTTCTTAATTATATATATATTGCAGATAATAATTGGAAAGATCCAATAAAGCAAGAAAAACCCAAAATAATTTTTATAATTTAATGGTAGGTATTTAAATATTTTCATAAGAAATCACTACTGCCAATGTTTAAAGAGAAATAATTGACCCCGACTCCTGACCCTCCAGAAAACAAGTGAAATCACAAACAATGAATACAAAAATGGGGCGCAGAGGGACGCGCCCTTCTCTTGCAACACAATCTCACACTTGTCAACGTCACGTAATCCATAACAATATTGAGATCTATTTGGAATACATGTTTTTTAGAATTGTCGGTATTACAATATAAGCAAATGCTAACATTTTGCAAACGCTTCGGCAACTTTTGTTAAAAGTTGTAATACTTTATATCCAAACATATCACAGTTTCGTACAACTGAGAGTGATTGCATCAATAAATTTAAATTTTAAAGTACTATCCCGATGCTATGTTATGTTATGCATTGCAAAGTTATAATTAAATTTTTATCAGCGTACGTTAAATTGGCGCTTCGACGATAATCAGTGAAGACTGCTAGGGATTTCACTGCACCCCAGGGTTTAGCCGCTACGCAACTCCACACTTGTCACACCATAAGAAAAAAAAGGCTTTCTTCCGAAATCTTCAACGGACCATCATCTAGTAGTCTGATGAATTGGCTCTGAAAGTAAAAGGATTCGTTACAAGCATATGAAACATCTTCACGTACGTAATATTGTTAATACACATTTCAAAAACGGTTCATAAGTAAAATTACACTCGTTATTAATGAACCCAACAACAATTTTCCTAATTAGATTCTTACAGATAAACTCCAAACCTCACATTCAACGAAAAATATTCAACATTCGTAAATAAAACCCGCCTAAAAAGTCATTCGTAGACCCCTTAATTGGTGCAATTATTAAAAAACGTAACAAAAAGGCATGCCTACCTTACACAATATCTCCTAATAATCTTAAAATGCCCCTAATAGACATTTAATTACAACCCCGGTCGAGTTCCACTGACCCCTTTACACTTGTTTACATCTTCATCCCCTCGCCACCTCCCCACAAACGCGATGAGCCATCAAAATGGAATGTTTAATTCCAATACCCATACGATTTATTATAACAAAACAGAACGGGAACGATCCACGCTTGCCATCTGTCGTCGTTCCGAATCTCGCATCGCCGAAAAAACGCTCAATGTGCGACCAACCCTGGGAACCCGGGAACGGAGAGCATTCCCACGAACAACCCCTCAATTTTCAATAACCAAATTAGCCTTTGCGTTACCCTATTTCGGATATGGAGGAGTCGTGAATCTATTGATGTCGATAAAAAATATTATTTCTCTCTGTCGTGTGGCCGCGAACTCTATATATTCATCCCCCTCGAATGCACGTGTTCAGAGATCGTATATTCAAACTGGCGTCGTATGTGTGCGAGAGGCTCGACGCCGCACCTGCCGCCGCGCGCGCACCCTATTGGCTGAGCACGCACTATCACCGCTACACTGATTTCTTTTAAACTTTAATTTTTTTGGTATACTCTTCGGACATACATTGAAAAAATCTTACATGTTTGAACCGGTACGAGTTGAATTTTGTGCGTAGGTGGCATTATATTTAATTTTTTCTTTTGTAAACGAAACGTTACTAAGCTCTGTACTTATAAGAAAGATGACGTAACTGATTTGTGTTAATAAAATTAATGTGCATACTCTTATAATTGTCATTATATTCTAATTTTACGCTCATTAAATTTACAAATATAAACTGTATCCCGTTAAACATACAAATGTAATCATTTCAATACACCGCGTAGCACTTATCAAATCATTTATAGTCACGCGCCTCGCACGAGTAGCCGAGGGGTCGCGTTCACCCCAATGACTTAGTGACCCCGGCGCCCCTTGGCCGATTACAATCACAATGTCCCAGGCTCACGCCACTTTATTAAAGAACCACATGTGTTATTTACCCACAGTGGCGTGTGGACAGCACGTGGTCACCATGGTGGTCGAGAGATGCACTTGTTATATTAATACAAAATGATAGTACATTAGCGTTGTAGAAAAATTTCAAGACAACGATGAGCGATCATAAATTATTAAAATGGTAAAATTAAATAGTAAGTCAATAAGTCAATAAGTTTTAAAAATAATGAACTTTTAATATAAGATGCATTAAAATGAATATAATGAATCTATAGCAACTCATAACTTATTTTTGTAATATATATTTTTACAGTGATAAAAATCGCATAATTATCATTCGTACAACATCACAAATCGCATAATCCTTCAAAAATAATTGCTACGTCGTAGCAACAAACCAATAAGCGTAGTAGAGATAACGCACTTCGATTGTGTTTACGTTAACCACGCACACAATACCGCATTAACCCCGACCGTACAAATAACATTGTGGTATCGTTCACGAAAATCTTCGCGGGGCATTTGATAAACTACTCGACGCACGCACACATGCATGCACGACGCGAGCTTTTCACGAATAGGTGGCTTTTATGTCGGGGGCGGCCCGGCGGGTATAAAAGGCCAGCCGGCCCGATCAGCCCCACATTCCCGCTCGTGAACTCACAAGCAACACACGCTCTACTCAACGATTTTATAACCTCAAAATGTCTTACTACGCGAATAACGAATACATCATCGCCACCAACAACTCGATTAACGAGAACAAATACAACAGTGAAAAGATGAAGAGCGGCGGCTTCAAGGCGCTGATCAAGCCGCTGATGAAGATGATTAAGAGAACGACGAAACGCGCTCCCGCCAAGACGGTGGACACGTGCTACGAGGCCGATCAGAACGCTTGCAACGAGATGCTCGAGCGCAAGATCTACGAGGAGATGGACGCGTGCCAGTCGGCCGCCTTCCTCGTGTGCAACAAGGACGACACGTACGACCTCGTGCCGGTTTCCCGCGAAGATTTCTACATCCCGGTTCACTTCGCGCGGACGGACGCGGGCACCTTCTTCTGGACTACGGTCTCCAAAACCGAGGCCGACTTCGCCACCGCCAGCTGCTACACCGAATGCCAAACCGCCGAACAACAGTACCCAATCCAAGACCGCTGGGTCCAAGCCTGAATCCACGCCTCCAACAACGATCAGTGTCTTCCGAGAAACCAGTGCCCGCTCCGTTGGTTTCTTCAACCGTCTGTGATGTTAGCTTTAATTAGTTCTTCGGTGCCATATACATAGTTAGGTTAGGGATCGCTCAATAATCGTGATAACTCCAAGACAGCTTTAAATGTATTTCGATTTTAGTGTTGTGATATTTTTATTGTAATGTATTAAAGTAAATTTAGGAGTCGTGATCTTGATATTGTGATCATTGTGTAGAAAGCTTTAATCGTTTTAGGGATAGTAATTTATTTTATCTGTATCATGTTCTACGTTTTAAACAAAGTTGTAATAAAATATGAATTGAATGAATTTTCTCTCTTTTACTTAGTCCTATAAGAATCATCCTATTACCCACACATATAACTACATCTCGAAACATTGAATGTATTCATTAAATCTAGAAACAACCCACACACACATGGATAATAAATATCAATACAGTTATTACTAACTACTGTTAACTACTGATAAAGCGTAGGTGTTGAACCGGCATAAAAGTTCGAATGTTATTCAGGAATCTGCTGTATACTAAAGTGGTCAGACGAGATGTTAACGCCGGCGCGAGCCACTATACCTCTACGTGGTAGTATAGCCGACCTGCCCGGCCATACTCGGCGAGGAGCATTATAAACGCGCGCACGTGCAAGGCCTTAGGCGTGCCGATATCGCTACTGGAGTTTTAATGGTCGCTTTTTCAACTTGCCGCGCTTTTCTTGTGGTGATCGTGATAAGGAACTTTAATGTTACGCTGCTTTACTATTTATTAATTAGTTTTCGCAGCGATATATCCAATGCGAATATTATAATACGGTATTTGAAATATATCTGTAATTTATTGACATTATGGATAAACAATACACATTAATTATTCAATATTGGTGCCTAACAATTTGCTTTGCAATTAATACGTAGCCTAAGATATATTATATTAATTAATGGATACAAAAACAAAATAAAAATAATATTTTTTAAGTAAAGATAGTAACAATTACTAAGGGCGTGCGTTAAAAATCTTTCACTGTATTAATTAATAGATAAATGCAATTTACAATTTGAGAGTCAAATTAAATTCGGCTTACAATAAATATCTTGATAACTTATCTCTATTCTTTCGGAACAGACAGAGCATTTATGTATAAGTGAGTTCCGAAATTATACAAGTTCAAAATTAACATTATCTAATACATATAAAAATAATTATTTTGCAACATTTTTTTTAATTCGTTTATTCAAATAATAAAATATCGTATGTAAGCAAACGAAAACATTGAAAAATCAGGAATTATATCACTGATGCTTTTTCTGTCAATCAGCGTAATATTCTAGAAATAACAGTCAGGTAAAAAACATAAACATGTTCGCATTAAACAGGTCCTAATTAAAAATAGACAATAAATTAAAGGCTATCAACATCATTAATGCAGTCCCGTTAACGTGCATGCAAATTGCGCAAGAAAACCAACCCCCGAGCAACCGCGACATGTCTCAACCTGTTCAAGAAGTCGCACCTCCAACAAGTCAGAACATGCTCGCTCAATTTAAATAGACCGTAAAAAATGTAAACCGTGCATTGTGCAAATGAATGCAGCAAATGACAATGACTACAGTCAAAGCCTTACAACAATATCGCAAAATAAATCACTGCATGCACGTGCTTAAGAAAAAGCTTTCTCTCCATATTTCAAATTGAGCGAACTTAGATTTGCCAATCTGATGAATTAGCGATCAAAACCGAACGTTCGTGAGAAATTAATTACCCAAATTCAGCCGCACGAAAAAAACCTCAACTTTTACTAAAGATAACGAAGTGTACCCACACTGTAAAACCTGATATGCTAATAGTACGCAATTGATTAAAAAGCGGGCGGCAATCGATAGGTACCGCTAGGCGCCCAGTTGTCATAATCACCAGAACACACGTCTCAGTTCTATAATAGGTAGGTGGGTAGATAGCGGACTGGTCCGATATAATAATACCGTCCGCGGCGCTCGCACGACCGATCCGTGAGAAATTTCGGCAGATGTACAATTCCTTGATGCGGTACGACGAGTGAGCGCTTATCTTTTTTTTTCTTCGCCAGTTTAATAATACGCGGAGTTCGCCTCGCGTCGACGACGTTTCGAGCCTCGGCCGTGACTCATCGGCGCGTCGCTGCCTCGCCCGTGCACGTGTGCCGCGCGTCGGACGCTCGGGCCCGAAAGGATTTTTTTCCCCAACCCTTATTTTCAATTCCGCAACTCTTGCGAAATTTGGGTTAATTTTTTTGTCGGACATCCAATTTCGAATGCAGTAGTTCTCTATACACGTGCAGGGCCATTGTTGGATAGGAATGCTCGGAATTATTTTCGGAATTACACGTTTTCAATCTGAATTGAAAACGTGTAACCACACGTGCAGCGAATTAATTGCAATAGCTGCAACTTCAGCATTGCGTACTGCGATTAAAATGCGTTCGATTTAATCGGTGCCGGTGTTGCGGCATTAATAAAACTATAATGTATAGTTAATTGAAGATCGCACGGAGCCGCCATGTTAATTACTTTCCAATTACAATTAAATTGTTATTAAGGAGTTGCCGGCGATATAAACGCGATAAAAGCAATTAAAGTTACATGGAGAGATGAAAACGTTCCCGGCTAGTGAATGGGATCACAGATTGTAGATGGCTCCACCGGCGCTTGATTGACATCTGTAATGCCAGACTTTTATTCATCTGTGTAATTATAACTCGCATTAGAAGATATAGAGTATTTTTTAATCATTTTTATACAACAACAATTGGTTTTTTAATATTACTTGCTAAAGTTGAGTCATACAATATTAAATATCTATTAAAGAACAACAATTTACTCAATTTGTCTTTTACGAGAACTGAAACTACAATTTGGAAACGTCTCATTCGATCCACAATGTTATTACAACACACTCGCATCAAACCTACCGGGAATAAGGAGCGGAATTCGTTGAAATCGCTCCGATTATTTATTGCTAATAGTAATTTACGTGGCGATAATTACGAGCCAAACAATCAAGCACCTGTGTAATGCTGTGAGCGGTGATATCATCGTGTTGACTCAGATGACTGCGGGCCGTGATCGACCTGCGTCAGCGGTGAGGTGGCGGCGAGCGCCCGATACTTAAGGCCAGGACTACTGAAGCTCAGCACTGGCTGGAAACGACCCAGCTTCGAAATTCCATCCAGTTAATAAACAACGCATTTGCAACTGACCTAACATAAGAAATCAAATCAAATATAGTTACTGGCTGGAACAGAGGTACATAACAGATTTTATACAATTACATTACACATTGAGTCCTCTACATTTCACCGCATAATGTATGCAAATATAACAAGTTTTAAATTCTAAATTACATACTGAACTTAGTCCTATTCGACATTTTCTGCTCTTCAATGGTTCTATACGATTATAATGATAGGTTAATAAGGGTAGCTAATGTCATGCAAATAGATAAATATTTCTCCAAAGTAATATAGGTATGCAATTTAAATGCCGCTTAGATTGAAAAAGCGTCACTTTATCAAACTACACGGTCACTCGTACTTAATATGAGTAACAGACCCCATAACAAAATAAGTCTAATTATAATGTGTTGAAAAATTATCTTATACTTAAGGACATACATTCAACGTGAATTATGCATCTATTGATAAAGCTTAAAAAGTAATAGAATAAAATAAAACTAAGAACAAAAAAGCAATTCTTCCGTTGAATTTTTGAAAATAATAGGCTCGTTTGAATAACACTGTAACTAATAAAATTGTCTAATTACAAAAAATATATATTTTGTTGAATAAACTTAACACTATCTAATGCCCGCCAATGTTTATGGCCAAAAAACATATCACAAAAACATTTCCAATACATGAACATTTAACACACATGCATGCATTTAACACACATGCACACAAAAGAAAATATAAATCATGCAATTGTTTTTACTTTGAGATAAAAAGCACCGTATGTTTAGGACAATAATGACACTGCGAAGACTGAACAGTATCTACAATTATTTCTTAATAACAGATCCTAAGTGAGACTAAATAAAGATTATAAATTCATGACAAAACATCATGATTATAAAAAAAAAAATATTTTAAAATTGTTGAACCGAAATATTCCCAAATGTAAACTGTTCAAATATAATAAAAACATTTTATAATAGATACATAAGAACTCAATTATTATGTTTCCTTATTCGCTAGTCATATGTAAATATTAATCTATACGATCTATATCCACAGATCCACACCAACGGCATGTGTGATGACAATTTATCAAGATCAGAATACCAAATTTTAATCATTTCTTTTGAACTCCGATTCAAAAGTTAAGTAATCATTAAAATGTTTCTCCTTAATTAAACCAAATAAGAATGTGAGTCATCCGACCAGTGCTGGTTGCGACAGCTTGTTATACAAATGATAAAAATATATTATCATGAAAGTCGACAACAATAAACATTCCCAAGATTACTGTTCGAAATTTGAATCATTTCCAATTTACATACTGAGCTATACCTATCTTATGTTACATTTTACGAGACTATTTTAAACTTGCATTATGCATGTCTTCATTTATCGCTTTCTCCATACATGTTTTGTATTATAAATAAACAATCTATTTTATCTTCACTGGCCCGTTACCGCATCATCTATAAGTCCACTGCTGGGCATACTCCTGCCCAATGAACCCTGTATTGTCCTGTTCTCATTATCACATAACGTGACATATTTCTATGTTTATTATACTGACGTAGTTACTACTTGAGAATTAACAAACTTTTGTATCGACTGCAAGCGAAGAAGTGAAATGAAAATAAGACGAAAAATACGTAACTATTAAAAATGAATTGTTATTTGAAAATTGTCTAACGATTTCCCTTTTTAATACTGTGATTTTATATAATATATGGACCAAAAATACATAAAAAGAAATATGCATTAGAATTAGTATCGATACAATTTATAAATACACTTCACGATCTCTCAAGCACTTAACACAGATTTCCATAATTTTTCACATAACAATTTGAGGTTAAAATTAAACTGCACTACAACACTTCCTGCAAGTAGGATTAGTTCCTGGTCGTGATCACAAAAATAACTGAACATAGGGAAGTGTTGCATGCAATATATACTGGAATCCCCCTAATATTCCATGCGAAATCTGTACAATTACCTCTCTCACGGGACAAAATTCAACACACTTTGACCTTACAATGTTATTGTCTGTCAAATCATTGTCTTGCATATTCTTCGCGCCCCTTGTCTTATAAAAGGGGATACCCATCGAAATCGTAGTCCTTTTAGTTCCTCACTTCGCCGCTAGATGGCTCTGCTCTAAAGATGCCAACAATAAAACATTGTAGTAGTATTTTCTATGTGATACATCATTTTAATTTAAGTCATTACTTCAAAAGTACATATCAATAAATAAGATAAGCTCATTAGGAAATTAAGAATTTCCTTATGGGGTAAAAGGGAATAGGCAGTCTTCGTGAAAATACTAACAAATTTGGTTTTATTGTAAGTTATAAATCTTGTTGTATAACTAAATCAGTTGCAATAATAAACCGTCGAAGAAATCTGACGTTACAAGAAGACGTTGTTTACGGCAACCGTTATCTATGATTATAAATATTTCCGCAATAATACAGTCAGTTGGCGCGATAAGGATTACGTAATTATTAAACCACATACGCGAATATAAATAAGATATTGTGTCCACTATTTATACCTATATTACTAACATATTTGCAACAAAATCCCGAGTTCGAATTTAAATACATAGTGGACTATTTCGTAATTCAATATTCATCATATCGGAATACATGACCTATATTTACAATTTCACCTTCGTACTAAGGTCGACTATGATAATAATTATTCTATCGAACAGATTACAGTGCATAACCGAAGATTTATTTATTAAATATACTACCTACTTAATTTCATCACTCAAAACATTATCCTAGCTTTGTAATGACAATTTTGGTCAGCGAATCATCGCATATGACTGTCCCAAACGGCTTTTGGAAAACATAAAAAAACTACGTAAAAATATTTTCAGCGCGTGTCATAGTGCACGGCACGTGGCGTATTGACGCAAACACAATGAGTATTATACAAACAAGTCTGTTTAAAATTTTAAATTATATTAGTCATTCTCACGTGCTGGCACAAAAGTAGGTAATGACATAGATAACTACTGCATACACGCGCAATGATCGTACATGCTGGCGCCGTAGCCGACACCGACCCTTTTTACTGAAGTGTGAAATAAATTAACATACGTACAATGTAAGAACGGAATTTCACTATAATTGCATCAAATTACATGAACGAAAACTTTAACGTTTTTAATTTAAATCACGTGCTTCTTCCATATTCCACACTCTCTTCACACAGTTACAATATAGTTTCTAGAAGAGTCTATGGTTGAATTCAACTCGGTGAAACGTTTTGTTCACGCCACTTAAGTGTTCGAACGCAGCGTCCGGTAACTCAGTATAGTACCTTCCTTGTATTAATTAAATCGAACACCAACAGAGATAAGTTCGCAAGCGATATCGCGATAGAATGTGACACTATCGACCGGCCGTAGACCGCATGTTCAGCTTCAGGACGTAAATAGACCGTATCGTATCCAAACTTATGTAAACTGCGCCTTTCCTAGATCCGAGATACCGTTGGCTGCAATTATTTAGTCAACATCTATTATATTGCCATATATAAAATAAACACCTGCACTACAAATTATTTATAGTATTGAATATTACAAGTATAATCCAGTGTAATTTTTTATCGTAATTGTTGACAAATTAACATAATTGAACATTTACATGCTTTGGGCGTACAGAAAGAATCAATGAGAACATAATTACGAAACACGTTTATGGGCCAAGTGTTAATAGTACAGACGGAAATGTAGAGCCGGGCGTATGATTGTCGATCGAATTGGAGATATCTTAAAAGAGAGTTCGAGAGACTTTGAAGACAATTAGAACACTTTGATAGTAGTAGAAAAGGCAATAGAAGTTGTATCGTAAAAGGTGAGACAATATGTATGTAACTTTTGTCTCTACTGTAATTAAACTATCGAATACAAATTGGTTTCATATGAGAAAAATCTAATGAAGTAATACCATGCACTGTGTACGCGCCATAAATTAACAATAGAATCTCACGTGTAACGGAGTGCGATCGATTATTATTTTCATACAATCGTGTAAAGGTCACGCGTAATGCCATTCAGCGTGCATTATTCAATATTAAAGAAACTATCCATTTGCGTTACACAAAACATCGCACGCGACGTCGCCGCAAAGGAAAATGAACTTTAAGCATCGATTTTATGGAGCACTTTATATCAGTGAGATGTTTTATAGTGAGTATTTAAGATTATTTGTAAAACATCGAACGCAAGGCTGAGGTTATCGGATAGTGGCATCTCTGTGTACTGCGGTAAGGGCTAAAATTACGTTTCGGCCCCGAAGTGAGATTGTGTATCGAAAGCCAGGAAGCGCATTGTTAGGTCACGTTCTCACAACTCCCCTTTTCTTCGAGGGGGAATAAATAATTGCACTTTTTTCTGTCGCATATGGCCAAGGAAACGGAGGATTGTGCAAGATCGTTCCCACGGTTTGCCCCTTGGTTATAAAGGCCGAACGAGGTCAAGAAAAAATACGCGCTACCATAATGCGAGGGTTTCTTTTGTAACGGCAGATGCGCGCCGAGTCTAGGGTTAAGCGCGGAATAGTTCGGCCCAATGGATTGATTGACGCGACGGGGACATCACTGGAGGTTTCGTTTTTTTTTAATGCAATTTTTTATGTAGATATCTACATTAAATTGATTTTTTCTTAATAATGAGGTTACCTACGGTTACTTGAATATAACTGGCCGGTAATATTGACGAATGCACTAACACATATATTTGACAAAATGTAATTTCCTTAGTAGTATGTTAGGATTAAGCTACTTACAGTTTACATAATCTGCAAAGCGTTAAATTGCTTTTAATTAAATAATAATGTCCTCAAATGTTTATAGTCATTAACTTTGTAACCATGAATTAAAAATCAAACATTTCAATATAAATCGCTATCTTGTTATAGATATATCTACGTCATGCGCGCAGCCGTTAGAAACAAAAAGTATCGCTCCAAAAAACAAGAATTGCACCTTTCCTAAGGCGTTCTTCGTCTATTTAGAACTCGGCGCTTTCCCACGCTCGCGCGCGCCAGTTGCGCCTCTCCCTCGGCATTTTTTATTATTCGTATTCTTTTCTTGCCATTTTTAGTTCCATTTTTAAAACGACTCGTGTAATAATTATCCGCATGGCTTCGATAATTTATCAAACCGATACAGAGTTAAACGAACTTTATGTTTCAAGATAACTTTTTTTCATACGTTTCGTTCTAAGCGGACTTTGTACGTGTACTTACTTAAAGTGGTTAATGAGTTATTTTTATCGTGAGATTAACTTTTCAACGAGTTCTGTTTTCAAATGTAAGCTGCTTTTATTAAAACAAACACTTCATTACGCGCCTAAGCAGCGTTTTCACGCGTACATCGCCTAAGTAATCATAATACGAGCGATCAATAGGGGCATGTGCAGATGAGATGAAAGCGAGCCCCTACAATGCATAATCGTCTATATGAATTACCGATAGGATTTATTTTTCATCGCGCGTTAAAATTGTTCAATGGCAGTACGGATATACGAAAATACAGTCTTAACGCGACGCGATAGAAACGAAAGTTGTAAGGGCGGGTGAATACTATCGCTGACAGTTGAGAAAAGAGGAGCGCACATTGCGTGCGGGCCGCGTTCCCACGCTCCACGCGACATATGGCGCGAGCTGCACTTACGTACGGCGGTGACGCGTGCACAAAAAAACACCGACTTAGCGGATCTAGGGGCCGCGTCTGAATACAGATAAGCAACTGTATAATGGACGTGTTCGCTTTCAGTGCACAGATAGTATATGTAGCTGTTTCAATTAACACCGAAATTGACCGAACGAATGCCCCAATTACTGTTGTCTATTACACGATTCGATATTTAAATAACTGTTCAATATAAAGAAGAGAACTTTAAATGTAGGTATACTAATGTCAATGCGATTTCAGTAATGTATTCACGTGACGGTTTCAAGATTTGCAGCAACAGCACAATCGTGCGCCTAAAACGGCGCCGATGACGCAATTCGCGAATCGGCCGCGTTTGGAACATATCAGGAAGTATTATGCGTGTGTAGTGTACGCGCATGCGGGCTGTAAGACGAAATGAAAAAGCAAAAAATGAAGGTCAAATCGTTCCAATTTGAATTTTCGTGTAGTGTTTTATAGCGCGGGGGGCAGGTGGCGCGCCGCGCAACTGTCGCCGTTCCCACGGCCCGCGCACACCGGCCGCCCGATCGCTCATACATTATCGTAGCGAGCGTGTGATGATTGCCAATTATGAAATTATTGAAAATTGTTCGCGCTATCGCCCACGCCCTATGCACTTTTATGCATACGGCGCTGTCTTGAGCCTGACGCCTACCATCACATTTCATGTAACTACCAAGTTTAATAATAAAAATTGGTTTCATAGTATACAGTAATAAACAGATTGTTTTAAGTCCTATCCCAATTCCTCTTAAATAACAATATTGTACGTTTTATATTAAGCTCATAATCTAGATAAGCGACAACGCCAGTAAGCACGTAGGTACCCGTTATGTGGCGCCAGACTTATAATTTATGATGCATACTGGTGGTTATTTGATAAATTATAATTTTATAACATATTAGAAAATACAAATTATGTAACATAAATATCAAACCTTTTAATATCATTCTGTTATATTAGTCAAATACCCACACATATAATTAATCTCTCTTTATAGGTTTTTCATAGTTTTCATATTCTATTAATTAAATTGTTACTAAACGTTCAAATAATCAAAACTGAACAGCGCTGTTAATAAATAGAGTCGTTGTAGCGCCACGTGGCTTACATGAGCCGGGCGTCGAAACGGTAACACGCGACCTCCACAGCAACAATACCGGCTACCCACTACACATTGTTTCAACTACGCGTCACAATACTGGTCTGCAGTACCTACCTTATGTCAGCCTAAACGAAATACTGTCGGCCTCACTGCTCATTATGACATTGTAAACGACGCGTGCGCAGCACGAGACGCAATCAAGGCCCGATTTAGACAGCGCTGTTCGCTACAAATATAACCAGCGCATATCAAAAGATCCATAGTGTTAAGCGAATATCGCTACCGCTTTATTTAGCGGCAATTAGCGGTGGCGACTTTTAAACGGTGTCTTGTTATATCGCCACTGTATTGTCTCTCACGGCACCTTAAAGATCAGTGGTACTAACCTTTCAAATATGCACCATTCTACACAAAATATCAATAACGTTTTCCTTATTATGACATTGCGCGTGCTCTGAGTTGGTCACGGGCGGATGATAATACAGATGATATGATAATCACACGGGACCAATTTAACTTCAATTTACAATAATTTTGTTCAACACAGGTAATTATTTTACAATATAAAAAACGCATAAATAACTGTTGAAGTGATTCCTTAAATATTTTTTACTTATTAATATTACTTACCTATGGCGCACGATTTCCTACCCAAGTACTTTCACGTATACATACTTTAAAATATAATGTCATAATAATATGAGCATTGACTTTTTTAACACTAAATTTAGTTATCTATAATACAATAGACATAATAACAATACAATTGCCTATAAGGCATCAAATACAATAATATATTCTTATAATTCCTTTGAGATTAGTTTTCTTTGAGGCTGTAGTGTTCTTATTTGACTTCAGATTAGACAAATGTCTGTTGACGTCACCGCGATAAGAAAAAGATTAGTTACCGTTTATACAGTTTGTCACGTCTTAAGTCAATATCGATACAAATAATTTATCAGCGTGGGCGAAACCAGCTTCAAACACCAACAAAAAAGCCTGCTATTGCAAGAGCTTAAATCACATCACTCATACTTTAATGAGGTAGATAATTAATACAACATGTATAAGTAACCGATTTGAATTCATCTATGTATAATAAAATTTGCTTGCATCCGCATACGTGAGAAGATTACGTAATAAAAAAACATAAGTTCTTATATTTGCGCTGAAATCAGCAAATATTTGTCGTAAATTATTATAACCAAACCTATTTTAAATACGCACTATAAACAAATGTCTCAAATACCGTAATATGTCTTGAAGTTATCAAATGTCGTCGTCCTCTAAATTAATTACAATATCAGTCGTAACGCAATGGACTCGAGAGTCGAAAACGTTACCCAATCTAAGAAAGAGTAACCGTTTCCGCACTTTCGTCGGTTCAAGTCTTCAAGCAGCATTTTGCAATTGGAACGTGCTGTGCGGGCACTTTATTTCATTGGCACGAGTGTCCGGAGTGGAATCACGCGCGGGGCGAGACGCGCGGGGCGGGCGTCTGGCTCGAGCCCGCGACCGTGGGAACGCTCTGCCTTTAACGTGTCGCACGTGCTCGAGACGCTACTACTGGCGACGCGAGAGCGAAAGAGACGCCGCATTCACTTAGCGAGCGAGCGAAAAGAACACTACAACAAGAAAGCAAAAAATATAACGACAATAAAATAACAAGAACCAACAATAATTTGTGAGCGTTCGAATTCGAATCTTTCGGTCGCACGGACCGTGAAAGGGACTGAACGAACGGATAGTTCTTTATTCGAAAGTAAGATTAAAATTGTAATGGAGATGTTGATTTATCACCGAGGTGGTAACGGGCGAGACTCGTTGCTACTGTATTTAAGTGCCGTTTGTTATTTTGCAATCGCGAGCGGTCCGTGAGCCAAGATTACATTGTAATAAATTATGACAAGATTATTGATGCGTCCTAATGACGCCGCTTCAAGGAATATAAGACGCGTGCTTTTCGTTACTTTAAGGCGGCTTACGGATGAGTTATCGCGTTGTAAACAAGGAAGGCTATAAAAAATACCTCCTTAGTCGGGTCTTAAGTCAGACATGTGCGTGAATCTCGGCTCGCAGTATCGACTTTCACAGGTCGTGTTACTCGGCGAATAGCCACATTTGGCGGCCACACTGACCCGCAGGCAACCAAATGGCGCAAAAAGCCAGCCATTGAGGCCCTCAAACTAGTGAGCCGTGAACCCATCGACCTGGAAGTCCCCAACTTGTGCTCTGATTCATCAATGTGACCAACGTACTATCGGATTATGTCTGTCAAAACATAAAGGAGAAAATGAACCAGAAACTTTTTTTCACACTACTCCTATAACAATAAAATTATACGAAATTGACCCAAAATTCAACATTTTATTTTAAAATTTGTGAGTTTACATTGTTCTGATGAAGATCAAATTTAAGACTACATATCTACTCGTATTTGTTTACCGTTCCATCTATTTTCAAATACCTATCTACAAGTCTCAAATCACATTAATACATTAAATATATCTCATTGAGACAAACGAAACCAAATATAATTCCATAAGCTAACGTATATTTTCGAATAACGAACAATCCGAAATGTCACTTGTAATTAACACGCGCCTACATTTTCGAACATGGCAACATCAAATTAACCTTCCATATAAACACAATACCCTGCACGTTGCATATTAATATTAACCGAAGCCACCCTGCTCGTCGATGATGTAACGTAAGAGACGTTTTTGTAAAAATCTCTGAAACATGATCGCAGCATCCGGTCCCAACCCGATTTAATAGACTGACCTACATGGTGGACAATCTCTGTTATGAGCAAACTGACTGAGGCAACTCTAACATTGAACGCTGACTCTTATCCTGATGTATTAAGGTTGAAATTGGATGTAGATTAAGTTTATAGATGGTAATTATGTAGAGAGGGGACGGGATGAGCAATTTTTATTGTTAATTTAACTATGGAAGTACTCATTGGTTCGGACAAAACTAAATTGTGCACATCCGGGGTGTCTATTCACATCGTGGCTTCTTCACAGTGCATTTCTATTGTTCAGTACATTTCTTCCACACGATGACCAAATCCTTTAAAGCATTTTTTGCTCTTTACTTAAACGAATGGCGGTGATGATTTACTACGTATTTATAAAACGCAATTCGATACTTTAACGACAACTACTACCATTTTTTCCGTTCGGATACTTGATACAAGTATTTTGTTCATTATTACGAAAATGATCGATGATCATTACAGTGTTGTTTAGAAGAGATCATTAATTTTTATTTGTAGGTTGAATTTAAAGTGTTCCCTGACTTAAATGTAGCTATACTAAATTCTTTGATTTGTCATCATTTTAATATCGCCCAGTTTAAGTAGGTATTTCATATGCATTTAAAATGATTTTAATCTTAAATGTATTTATTGCTCTCTTTTTATAAATATTTCAATCTCAACAATTTTGGAAATCGACGAGAAAAAGTACTGTCCCATTTTTATAATGCAATTTACATTAAAAAAAGCTCTCTAGATAATTAGGTGAATTATCTGCCAATCCCAAATGAAGTAATCAACTCGCCTTACCTTAACTGGATTCCAGGGTTTGCCTCAAAACCTTTCACTGCCGCGGGCCACCGAACGGGATTATTAAAAAACGCTTAATTTGCATAATAAATTACATGGCATTCTCGGATGCGGTGGTATCTCACCATGTTTATTATTATAACCTTGACACAGCCTTCCCTTAAAAGGCATTATTAACTCTTTAACAATTCGCATGCCGTATTATGACGAGACTCTTCGCGCAGATAATTGAGCGCCAAAACTGCGTCTGTTTTCCAAAATTTCATAAGAAAAAACTTACAGAGATGAACCGTAATATAACAACATTGTTGCATAACTTTAACGGTCCGTAGACGCCATAAAATGTTATCGGAAAGTAATAAAAATCAGTTTAGTATCACCTGAGCGCTTCACGGGCTTCCTATCTCGCATGCTTAAACATGAGTTCATTATAATTAATAGTCACGATTATACTACAAAATACATCTACAGTCACTTCTCGCTTAACAATATGCTTTAAAAGTTATAACGATTTCAATAAATAATAAATTATCATGTTTCCCTTAAAAGCCGTATCTACTAAATTAAAGCACTTTTTCATTTCTACGCCTAATGTCTGACATGCTAAGTTGATACGTTCTTCACGATCACTCCATATAATTTATTCAGTGCTTTCAATTAACTCCAAACATCGAGGCCCGGAGGCGCACCGTCATTAATTGCATTTGCTAAAGTCAGTGTGGCGTTTTTTTTCAGTGCTACGACGCTACGCGCTACGCTATCAGCGCTATCTATCCCTTTTGTCTCGCTCGGGCGCACTATTGCCGGTCCGGTCTCACGCGTGCACTACACGCGCGTCGTGCGTCCCGCTCGCACTTCCTGCGCGCGCGCCTTCAGCCCGTCAGCGTCGACTGTGGGAAAAGACGGCAGGTGTTATGCGGGATCGTGAACAACCACGCATTACCATTCACATTATTCAACAATAAATAATAATAATAATAAGCCGTGGAGCGAGTGGCGAGCACGCGCAGCTAACACATACTAATGGGTGGCGTGCGCGTGTGTGCGTGTTCCTTGAGATTTTTATTTTGTGTGCGTGTGTTATGAGATAGTGGCTAGTGGACGTAAGTTTTTTAATGCGCGTTTCGTGTGGGCGGCCCCGCGTCACGGATTTAACGTGGAATTAAGTTTTGTTAATTGTTTTAGGATACTTTTTGGATACGATAGCTAAATTACTTTTAGTTGGGGCCGACTACCACTAATGATGGGATAAGTGCTTCGATGCTTTGATGTATGTATACATCTATGACGACCATTTTCGTCTCATTAGTAACGATTTCTATGGCTACAAAAAACTATTTATATACAAAATGTTTATGACGAAAATTTAATACTGGGTTTTACATCTTAATAATTATAACGTAGATTTTATGAAACTACTACCTAATTCAGAACTTCTGAATATAAATATGACAAAATTTCGCAGCGAAATGACAATGAACATTTTTTTGCACTCCTAATAGTAGTTATAAAAAATTTTAGTTAAGTTTAAGATAAACCGAAACTGATTATCTATTCGGACGCCATCTCTACTTCCACATTAGGTGCCCTGTTTTGGAACCTATAATAATAACATTTTTTAAATCTAGTTTTCGTACTACCGTTGGCCTTTTTGGGAATATGTAATATGATCACGGCCGTAAGTGTGTAACTCTTATATGTAGGCTATGTAAAAATTCCATTAATAAATATTCAATGACATAAGTTGTGTGTATATGTCTGGTCATAAAAATTTACTACTTCACATATCTAAATTGATGGGCATAGTAACGACGCGAGTGGCGCCTTTAGGAACTCGTTTACGACCTGATAATCAATGAATTAATGATAATATTTGCCGACCGACTCACCCACTCTTCACTGGATGTATTCATTCACAACTTGCTCAATACAAGAATACATTAGAAAATATGTTTGACAAACCTACCACCGACCGGCAATGGAATTAGAACCAATGACAAACACATAGAGTTATATGACGTTTGAATGATTACTCTTTAACAACTGTTTGAGGATCGAAGTATAGATAACCTTTTTAAATTTAGAACATCTTTTTATAACGATAAAAAGATATTTTATCGTTATAAAAAGATATTTTATCGTTATAAAAAGATATTTTATTGTTATAAAAAGCCGGATGAAACTAAACCAGTATGAATAAATGATGTCATAATCAATACTTTTTTATATTACTTACCAACCTCGCATTATATTTTCCGACAAATACATATATACTATAATATTTATAAAAAGGAACACTAATTGTACAAAACATTATTTGTATTTTATGTATAAATGTTTATATTTAAGTGTTATATAGCAATATTGGAGTATAGTCACGTTTGTTCGAAAACTCATTTATTCCCATTCCATTTTCTATACGAACACTTACATAAATGCACTGCATATTGGTCGGATACAATTTTCACATCTATTACGAGACATTAATCACGGGAAACACTCAATCACACTACGATTTATATCACCTGTTTATATCATCTACTAAATATACTTAAAGATAATTCTTAAGATAGAAATCATAAGACAATTTATCTAATACGTTTACAAATTGAAACCATAATCTGGTTAATTTTAACTAATTTGTAAAATGTGAAGTGTTTTTATTACAGTAAAGATATTGCTAACAATTTTCGTATTTAGATTTTCACGATTCTCGGCAAACTGCGTGACTGTACTATTCTCTTTATGAATGACGTAATTATGAACCTTATCAATATTAGTGGTATTTCTACTAAATTACAATTCAATACATTTTACAGGAAAATAAATATCACACCTGTTTCACGGATTTAAGGAGGATTCAGAAGTATAGAGAAGACTATGTTTCTGAATCGCTAAAGCGCTTTTACATTGCTGTCGAAGAAGCGTTTAGCTTCCCACTTCTGGTGGCATGTTCGATCCTGGATACATGTAGCGACCAGATAACATCAGGTGGTCCAGTACCTCCGTTGCTGCGTCTATAAAATATCAATATATAACACTGCCATAACTTTCATTCTATGCAGAGAACATTCAATAATTCACTTCATATTTTTATACAAATGAATAATGTGCGACACGGAACGCACGCAACCATTTTGTAGATGTATTTTATTTAACAGATGTAGACTCCGCGTTTATTAATTGAACAGTGCGTCCATTAAATAATTTAGTATTATTAATTGGAGAGGGCGTGCATTAAATAATTTAGTGTACATTACATTGTAGATTAATCAACTTAGTTGCGTGTGTATTTTAGTTTAGTACAATATTGGAGTCAGGAAATAGGTACATACTCGTATAGTGGGCGTAGGTAGTTGCAACAGTACGCCTTAGGTCAAACCCTAATGCGTACTTTTATAGTATCTTTATCCTACTTTTAATTTTATATACAGTGTTTCCCGCATAGAATAAGAAAAAAATATTCGCTAGATAAGTCGTTGCGGTACGTGGTGTTTGTCGAAAACAATCATGATATTAAACTAATTATCACATAAAACGATACAATTCGTTTTATAAAACAATCCTTTTCATGAAAAAAACCGTCTAATAGTTGAGACTGCAGAGGAATACCTACCTATCTTTGGACATTTGCTTTGATGAGTAAAAAAATGCCTTACAAGAGCGGCAACACATCATAGTTAGGTAACTAATCGCAGATATTTTTTATATGGCGTTCATAAAGGCCGGTTCAGACTACGACACTATACACCGTACTCTCAGTGTATACATCGAATGTCTCTGTATGAACATGAGTGTCTGTAATTGGTAAATTTATTGTGACACAATATTGAGTGTCGCATCAACCGCTGTGTGAACACGTTGCGTTCAAGTGTCTAGTGTAGTTGACAAGTTTCCGTCACGTTTGAC
>DWQT01000438.1:0-22942 GCA_018244895.1 Myscelus amystis hages | reverse complement strand
CAGCTTAAGACTTGATGCCCTTTAAAATGGTCAAAATAATTTCAGATTTCAGAACACAGTAGAGTAGATATATAAATGTTTGAAGAATTTTTGAAGATCGTCGACTTTGATGCCCCTTTCGTTTTGATGCCCGGTGCGACTGCACCGCTCGCACCCCCCCAGCTACGCCACTGTAATACCTATTAATTTTCAAGTTTAAATGTAGACAATTTTCTTGACTAATTGTAATGTTGTCTAGAAGGTGACTGCTGCTGCTTAATTTATAACTGAACTTTTAAAAACCTTGAAATGTTGTAACTGACACTTGTATAAGTGAAGTTTAAATTTTTTAGTTGCAGTAGTAAATCACCAAAAATTCAGAATTTATTTAAATTAATTCTATTTAAACATTCAGATCCCAACTTCAAGACTGTTGCTATACTTAGTCATGTAATAGTAAAATATTTATCTACAGATACATTATCTACAGATGTAACATATTCTATGAAATTATAGCGAATTATAGCATATTATGGTCCAACTGAACATAGCTTTTTCTGCCTATTTTTATAGACTTAATGTCTGGGTCGCTTTTTGCTGAATATTTTCACTGAGACAGGTCTCGTGTGGATCTTAATATGTGTTATGTTAACTTCGTTATGTTATACTTGTGAAGTAGAAGTTTAAAAGTTTATTTTTTTAAATGTACATTTTGTACTCTTGGAACATAATATCTGGTTCCTGTATTAGTCATTCTGTATATTAAGAATAGTGTTTCCAGTAGTGTTATTAGAACTTTGAGCTATCATTTTTGTTTCTTTAACTTGTTACTGAAAACAGCAAAAATGATACGTAGTGCTTTTGTAAGTGCAATATTTTATACAAATCCCTTTAAATGCCTATATATAGGTAAAGTTCATTGTAACTCTATTACAGTCTTGAGGAAATGTTAGACTGCACAAGATTGAAATTACACTTTATTATACATACATATTATCTCATTAAATTTTAAAGGGATCAGTTTAATAATAGGAATGGCTTTCTGCGATATTAGGTCATTTAGCCATCCTTATAAACTGTTTGGTTAAAGACATATGTATATTATAAAAAGATAGTTATTAAAATAATCTGATATTTATGAAAGGAATAGATTCGTAGAGCTGGACTCAGGTGAACCATTTTAATGGATGTAAATTTTTTAACAAATGCAAAAACTGGTACCACAGGCCCATGCACACACATTGCAATGCTTTTGCTTTCACATAAAATGCTGTCATCACAGAAAATAGAAAAGAATATTGCAAGGTGTACTCTTTCAAGACCAAATTCTTCCTAATCATCAGATGTTTCTATTTTTTGTAGGATCACATTTAAATTAAATTTGGTCACAATTATAATGTACTCTTAAAGTAACTGTGTCGAAAAGTGTCGAATGTACTGCTCTCTGGCTGTTATAGAATAATTTGTTAAAAATGCTTCAAAGTAATTTAATATTATAAATACAATTATTGCTTAAATATATCTATCACCAAATAGTCAACTAACTTCCTGCCCCTGGGAGCTTACGGACTGATAACAGATTATTATAATAATAATTTATGAGTTGAGGGACAGAAATAAAGATTTTAATTTGTGTTATAAAGTAAATGTGTATTTCCTGAAAATTATATATCACCTTGAAATAATATGAAGCAGTATGTAAGGTACGTTTTGTGCTCTAGATATAAATAAATGTTGTTAGAGAATGTATGAGATATATAATACATTCTAGGTCCATCGATTTTGCTAAATACATTATTATGAACAATTTTATATGAAGTTGCTTTTGAATTTTCTATTTGTTGTAAGTTACATGTAACATTAAATAATATGAATTTGAACTTGCTTTTATTACAATTTATTCGTCATTTGCCTATAAAAGATAAAAGTACAATATTCCCTTTGTTACATTACTTAGCTTATATCAGTGCTTCTTACATTCTTGTGTTTAGGTGTAGGTTACAAATATAACCTGAAAAAATAGCATAGAATAGAGCAAAATTCTGAAGCATTTCTGAGGGTGACTTAAGAAGATTACCCATTCCGAGGGTGCAGTTAGTGCGTGATGTTTACCGGCCGGCGTGAACCTTTTGTCATGTAAAAAAAATCCAATTAGTTTAAAACCTATTTAATGACCATACTTGAAGCCAACAAAGATAAGTACTTTTCATTGACAATCTCATTGATTGCCTTCTTGGCAAATAATTTAGCATATTTCATTATCTAAGGGCGCAGGCAGTGGGCCTCTGTCATGAAATTTAGATTTTTAAATGTTTATACACAAATTAATAACGATTCGTTTTTTATTAATATGTTATAGATAAAAGATGTGCTCACTTATGTCTTCCTATAAGAAACAATTGTAAATTAGTAATTATTTTTTTATTAGTTAGCAGTAGGTAGTGTGTACCCACAAGTACCTCCCTGGAAATAATTTTGGTGTTACAAGTATGAGTATATTTCAACTTTCACTACATGCTATAAATTCATTAAAATATTTCGAATGTTTAAACATCTTTAATGGAATATTAACTAATAAATATGAAGTATTATTTTAAACAAAGTCCCAGGATTTTAAAAAGAGGAATATCAAATTACGAGCCTCAAAATGGCACAAAAGTATCAATATCGAGAGAGATGAAATACAAAAAGGCGCCAAAATTTATTTAAACGTATTAAATATTTACATGCATTACAAATTTTATATCTATTTTATTAACAACTAAAAAATATATTATCTTCAAGCTCTTAGTGTGTATAGATTTTATTTACATAATTATATTATAATAATGTTTCCGTGATTATATTTAACGGAAATAAATGTAGTTTGAAATGTGCGTTTTGCAGACTGATTATTACAATAACAAGTTACATAATTCATAACATACACTGTTATCCTGTTTGTCCTCCAACACAGTAAAAATGTGTAAGTAATTACAGATATTTATGCTTTAATCAGTAATAACAAACTTATATTCTGAGAGGTTAATCTATACTAAAATATCATAACTATAACAAAAATGTAGGTACTTGAGATAAGATTGGAGAGAAATAACAATTAGGCTTACCGGTAGTTGACGATCGATCTTTGAAACTACTCTCATATTGCATATCGAATAGGATTAGAGCTTCGGAGGTCAGACACATGTATTTCTACCGCTGCCTACTTCAAGTGCCAAACAAACAAAACAAGACGAATGCAGTAAGTGTTGCCTCCGAAGGTCGTTTTCGAATCAAGTCATTACCTTCTCACCTTAGTCACACTAGGTAGAAAAAACATTTCAGATGATTTTTTGACATTTATAAATAAAACAATACGTACCTATTTAATTTTAAGTTCGTTCATTTAAAATCAAACGAAGGTTTAGCGCAGCACGACGATGTAAGACTTAAGTGATTTATATAGAAATTAAACTTAGCACATAAACGCAACACAAAAGACAATGGCACAAGTGACAAAATTTTTATCGTATTTTATCGTTATGTAAACCCTGCATAAATTATTATGGAGTGGCAACACTTTAGTGTGCGGTACAGATTATTATGATTACATTGGCTGTAAGACTCATCTAGTACAAATACTGAATTGTTGATTAACTAGTGCCCCGGGGAAGAAGAGCGGCAGGCGTCCGTGTCAGACCTGCTCGATCATAGGGAACTGCTCCGGATCGTCGGACGGCGGCAGCGTTTCAACGTCGAAGAAGCTCGCGTGCAAAGCTATTACAGTTACAGTTGCACCTGGAATTTCATACGTTTATATTTTTATGAGCACATATTGCACACTCAGTGATATAAGAAATACTGGGGAGAGGATTTGTAAATGATAAGTTAGGAACAGAAGTTTTCTTAACACAGATCATTAGTTGCCGAAGATTTTTGTTTACAAATAGCAGGCAATGATTTTAGCTTTAGTCATATATTCTTTATATTAGATATAATATAAAGAATTACCAGCCGGCGATAGCACTGCATCGACTTGCTGTATATAATAGACTAAAGTAAATAAATTTTAGAGGATCTTTTTTTTAACAAAAGCGAAAATACTGAAATAGGGGTATTTGAAGTAGGGGTGTATGTTTGGATAACAAAAGCTCTGCTAAAATATACATTGCGAGTACATATTTATTTAATACAAGCCGGCCCGGCGAACGTCGTGTCGCCTACGACAAAATAAATTCTAGTTATACCTGTAAATACCGACCCCTCGGGAGCTCCGGGATAAAAAGTAGCCTATGTGTTATTCTGGGTCTTCAGCTACCTACATACCACATTTCATCGTAATCGGTTCAGTAGTATTTGCGTGAAAGAGTAACAAAGATCCATACTCACAACCTTTCGTATTTATACTATTAATAGGATAGGATACGTTATACTAACCCAATACCCAAAACAGCACTGCTCCAGCACCGGCCAGCCAGCACAATGCCATGGACCCGGCCGCCGCTACCGCGTACTGCTGCGTTTTGCTTAGCTCGTAACTGCCGATCTAATGTGCCACAAACTCATTTGTAGGAAAGAAGAGGACAGCAACGAAAAAGGCGTTCAAAGAAAGATAGTATCAAACATTTCCAATTAAAATCACATAACTCGAAATAAGTGTTACACATTAAAAAACAGACACTACAAAGTGATTAAGACAAGTTAACCGGGTGGAATACAGAAATCCAAATAGCGTCAAAAAGAAAATTCCCAACTTACTTTAGGCTGAAAAACAAAAAACAAATAAAACAATACATATATAAAAAAAATTATAAGTAACCAATATAATATAATTTTGTAAACAATATCCCACCTTCCATGTGTTAGGGCCCGAGGTTAGTTTCCGATATCCGAAAAAACTGGCAACCATAGCGATGAGTAGCAATGGTGACGTTATTCTAAAAAAAATGTTCTAAAATTAATTTTTTTACTTTCATTTTCTCGTTAGTTATTTATTTTCATTCTTTTTACATTCTAAACAAACTTAACAGTCAGATTCAATAACCATCCCAAGCTCCTTTATAATCACACATTTCTCTTCATCTATGAGTATCTTCTGTTACTTACTGTACTATTGATATGGTTGAGAGACGGCAATTACTGAGATTTGCGAAAAATCAAATAGGTATGCATGGTTTTACATACACATAACAAATCTAAGCATCTATATCTCAGTTAAGGTGCACTAGTGGTTATGGATGTTAACAGGGATGACATTTTCTTCAACAATTCGAATAGGCGAGATACTTAATAATGTCGCGTTTGAAATAAGCAACTACAACTTACAGGCAGTAAGCAAACAATCCTAGGAACACCATAAGGTAGTTGGCCTGAAAATATTCAACGTTGCGGTAGAGGCGACGGGATAGCCGCGGCAACGAAACTGGGGCCTGCGACAATCATTTCTTAGATATAGATTTGTGTATGATATATTATGATATTTATGGAATAGCTATCATACTGATGTTATATACCAAATTTTCATTATAAATTAGTAGATTGCTCACTGGGCGGGCAGATGCTTAATGACATCCGATATATCAGAGCCTATACCAAAGTATAGTAGCTTCATTTAAAATGTGGAATGTTATTATCAGATAATGGGTATGCTAGTATTAGTAGGTGTTTTCAAACAAAAACAGATGAATACAACATCCTTAACATTGAAGTTGAGTTGAGTGTTGCCTTAACACTAAGAGTGCCTATATTTATACATATTGGGTCTATTATCATTTTCTAAGTGGTTTAATTTGTATTCAAAAATTTACTTTAAAATTCTCTGTCGCCACGAACTGCGTCCAGGGTCGTCGAGAAGCCAAAACTCCCATCACTAGAGCTGGTCCAGCTCCACTACGGATATTTTGTATTAACCTGAAGGAATTGCAATAAAATAATGTCATTTTGATAGTATAAATATATTATTTTATCGTAATTTAACAATAAGTTTAGTAGTAAAAATGCATGAAAGCAATAAAAAATATTAAAATCAATAATGCTAAGATTATTTAGCAAGAAACTGTGAATGATGCTTGATAGTGACACATTTTCAAACCAACAAATGCAAAAATAGCAATTAAATATAGGCATATGACAACAAAACTTATTTAGCTAAGCTTACTTTTTAGCATATTTAGTTTTGTTAGTATTATATTAATGTGTTGGTCATTTACACACCACCTCAATATAACCTATATTGTGGATATTTTTATTAAGTATCAATAAAACATCTACTTTTTCAGAACAGATTTTTGTATGTATGTTCAACAATGATCATCAACAAATTAGTTTGTATCAACCAACCACAGGTTTGATTATGATTTCTATAGAATATGTATGTCGTTAATACATAAGTATTTATTTATTTATAAATATGACATACTTATTGCTACTGAACACAGTGTAACTTAGCAAAGACACCTTTCATTTTAATCTATTAGTCATTTAATAACATGCGTCTTGTAATAATCTTTATGTGTTTTGTGATTGTAATACTCTAATTCATGTGCGAATATAAAATGCTGATAAAAAATAAAACGCAACAGTAACCAGTGGAGTTCTCCAAGCCGATGAACATAAAAATTATATGTACTTGCGCTCTATAAATGCATAAATAATGAACGATTACTGTGAAAGCTTGAATGCAGTGAGTTATGTTGTTAGTTATCAAGACTTACAGTTCCATATCATTCACATACTTTTGCAAACCCTTCTTCTCCACTGTAGCATTTATCTGCCCTGAAAGGTCAATATTTACGTTTTCAGACATTTTTACTATTTTTTACAATAGAAAATACACTGAAATGACTGATCTATGGGTAGAAAAAAGAAACGGCAACGTTAAATTGTTTTTAAGCAACAATTTTACAACCACTTTATAATAGCCCCAGATTGTTACTGTCATTTGTTGTGATAGTGTTGTCAATGTCAGTGTTGTCATTGTCAATTTAGTTGTGAGAACAACACAGCAATTGTCATTTCTTGTAAACAATAAAATATCATGTTGACTAATTAGTCAAGAAATATACAATTCAATAATTTCTTTACATTTTTTATAGCAATTAAAATTTTCATTTTGGCTTATGTATCAGGCCGATGTTCAATCGTAACATGACGCTTTACAACAGTTACGTAGGTACCGCAAAGTGGACCATACATAGTTTGTGCATTTAAATGTGCTGGGAACACGAAGTGGACGTAATTGAAACTGATAAATGAACTTGATGGACACTATTGGACCGATAAATATGGGACTGAAATCCCACTGAAATACGTGGGACTGAAATCATTACAAATACTTGTAATTAGAACTCATTGTCATGTGTGTATAATATACTAATATATAAAGATTAGAATTTTTTAACAGCAATAACAAAATACCGCTTTATATTGCTTTCAATCAATATTATGGTAACTATTTTATATGTTTTTAACACAAATTTTATATGTTTGTTTTTTATTTTATGAATTATTTGTATGCTGAAGACAACAGTAGGAAAACAAAATTTATCTTATCTTTATATACATTTTCTCAAGCTTCTATTAAAAAGCATGTTATGGAAAGCATATATGATTAGAAATTAATGTAATGTAATGTAAAAAAGTACTTTCTACAGGTCTCTAAATGAATTTCTATTTGAATTTTGGCGAATATGAGCCAAGCGGAAGTTTCAGTTGTCTATGGTTCAACAAGAGGAAAGAATTATTCTTTTTGCTTTGCATCATGTCATGGCTGGCATGAAGCTTGATTACTTTTCTTTCTTGCGAAAGCAAGCTTAGTGTTCTTGAAAGTGGCGATTGCCGTCAGTTTGGACTTTTGTTTACATTTAGAGAATATAGATTCAATATGCGAAAGTTTTGTGAATTGTATGAATGGTTTTTGTGTTGAAGCAATAACATCTCGACAAAATGAATGAAGGTGATTGGATTTGCAGTGATCCGAACTGCGGCAATATCAATTTTGCACGCAGAGTTTCATGTTATCGTTGTAACAAGGAGAGACCGGATAGTGGAAAAGCCTTTAAAAAGAAACTTGGCACAGAAATAGGGAAGTCGGCGGCGGAGAAATCGCGCGGTTTGTTTAATGCAGACGATTGGCAATGCAACAAATGCGCGAATGTCAACTGGGCCCGGCGGCAGACTTGTAACGTGTGTAATGCCCCAAAGTTTGGTGAAGTAAGCATATTTTGTTCTAATTATGATAGTTATGACAATTGTAAAGCTGCAACCTGCCTACAGCAAAAATCTCTCTACTTGTCGTTATAATGGATATATTGATGGATATATTTTAAGATTGTTCTAAATATTGATATCTATACTATTATACTATACTATGCTATATTATGTAGTCTATTTTAGTTTTTATTCTGAATAAAATTCTTCATTTATTTAATTTCGTTTATTTATTTATATGTAAATAATAATGTTTCCTCCAGACACCAAATATTAGAATGTTGACTTATATTGATGTCCGAAAATATTTGTTTTAGGTTGAAGCTCGGACTGGGTATGGTGGAGGATACAATGAGCGTGGTGTTGTAGAGTACCGGCGACGAGAACCTTCTTCGGAAGATGAATATGATGAATTTGGCAGAAAGAAGCGTAAACGAAGAGATGAACTGGAAAAGGTATGCTGAAAATGTATATTTGATTACTCGATATACTCACTGACTTACTACTCGGGTTTTATTTCTGTCATTTCATTAAAATAAATATGATTTGTCCTCTCATCTTCAAAAACATTGAGTTTGCCACAAATTGCAGTAATAAATAATCACAAAGTTGGCAAAAATCTTATCTTTACATGATATTCCACATTTAATCCTTTCTGTATGTATAAACATACTTAAAAACACACAGCAAATAAAGGAATTTCAAGCTAAGAAGAATATACTTGTATTATACCTAAGTGAAATAAAATTTTGAAGCGCGTCATTACTAAAGTGGAGATAATTTTTCCTGCCTTCAGGTTGGCATCACTGAAGGACCAGTTAACAAAAAGTTGCCACCAACTATGCTGCAGAAGGAATTAAAATTGGATCATGTAATGCCACTTCCACCATCAAACATACCGAAGGTCACAAAGAAAGATTGTGATAAAACCCAGGGCAGCTTTAGTGATGGTTCGGTTTGTGATGTACCTGTAACCAAACCTATATTTAGGAAATATCCAATGCAAAGCCAAACTAACAGTACCTTACAAGAGCAGATGCTGCCTTATTATAAAACAAACTATCATCAGCCCCGCAAAAGATTTAACAGCTCAGGCGATAAGGATCACAATATTTCAACTCCAAATGAGTCTAATTCAAAGAAGACCAAACTTGATATGGTTCCACCAATTGCCAAGACTTACAATAATCCAGTAATGGAAAACAGAGTATCATCCACTAACAATGATTTTGCTCACAAAATCATTGGACAAGCACCGGGAAAAGTCATTCAAACCACTTACACTATAGAAGAGAAAGTGAAGGCTGCTGCCTTTGCTATTGTCTATAACAACTGTAAAATCAGCACTGACAAATTTGAAGCCTTCTTTGATAAACCAGCCCCAGATTTTCAATCGATGTTTACATGGAGGCAGCGTCTTTTAAGTACTGGCTGTATTGTTGACACCCATACAGATATAGCTATAAAGGATAGTTCTACATCATCTGCACATAGTAACATTCTACCTTTAAACAAGGAAAACATAACAAAAACCAAGGTGTGCCAAAAGGTTCCAAACCCTGATGAGATACCAATATCAATATCTGATAGTGATGATTATGAAAGAGATTCTCTAACTGATAACAAATCTTTTCTGCAATCCCATCAAAGCTTGAGTGCTGAAAGATTAATTATGGGAATGGACAGTGAACCTAAACTTCTGGGAAGAACTTTGAGTGTGAATGAAGATCAAGATTCGAATACAAGAAGCCGTTCGGACTCTAGTCATGCAAGGACCAGGTCCAGCTCTCGTGACAGTCAAGATTCTAACTATCCAAATTCAGATTGTGAGTTAAAGTCTAAACTAACAAAAGGTAAAAATGCTTCAGGAACCGCACCGAATCCACATAAACAGTCGGTTCATGATTCTGATTCATGTTCTCTATCCTATAACAGTGAAGATGAGGATTTTTTGTCTCGATCATTTGGTAGTGGAAAAAAAATACGGCGCAAAATAAAAAGGAGACCTGTAGTTGCAAAATTGAACAGCTATCAGTCGGCCGATGTGCAACCTTTTAAAGGATACAATACACTTAATTCTTCCGCACAATCTCCTCTTGTCACAGGTAACATTTATACATCCAATTTGCGTAATATGGCAGTAAAACAAAGAAACCGTGATAATAATGTGGTGGATACTGATGGCTGTTCAATTGAATATGTGCCGACAAAATCCGGAGCCACAGCTAAGAGAAATTATCAGAAATTTAAAAACAATGTCAAAAAGAAAGGATTTTGGGCTAAGGGTAATGGGACCTCGTTTATTAAACCTAAACCGCGTTTAGAATCCGAGACCCCTCTCCCTGCAGTTCCTTGTGCAGACAGTAATGGTGGTTCATATATTAGACAAAATCAACAGTATATGTCAGTCAATCAACCATCAATTCAGACCCATGATGAATGTATAAAAAATGACTTTGAACCTTTTGTGACGCCTAAACAGTACTTGCCTTTTGACAAAGCATTGCAAACAACCTTGTATGCAAAAGCAGCACAAAATAAATTCAATTATCATGAAAAGCCATTGCTTATGGATACAAGAACACTTGAAAATACAGACAATAATAGCTTTGACAGACCTTCAGGCACCACAAATGCTTTATATGCAAAGACACCAGAAAAATCCATAACAACTAA
Organism: Myscelus amystis hages; assembly: GCA_018244895.1. NCBI lineage: Eukaryota > Metazoa > Arthropoda > Insecta > Lepidoptera > Hesperiidae > Myscelus > Myscelus amystis. The sequence continues at coordinate 12,100 of DWQT01000438.1, read as the reverse complement.
TGTTCAGAATATAAGATCTATACAACCTGCTTTATGTTCTAATATTGTGGATGGAGCGACTAGCAACTTTGAAAAACCTATTCATAATAATGTATATATGCAATCTCCTGAAGAAACACATAACATATTGAAACCACAAAATAGTATGTTTATGAGTGCATTAGAGAATTCATTGCAGAAGTTTAAGACACCCCCACAAGCTGCCTTGTATACAAATACACAAGATCTCAGGTTTGCAACATCTCAGGAGAATGTACGTCATATGTTTGATAATTCACCATCTTCTGCCGAGACAAGATTGCAAGGAAAGCCAGCTAATGTTTTCGATCATTGTAATAAAAATTCTGCATTAGGTAAAATATTAGACGACTCATCTAGTATATTCAACATGGTGCAATCTAACTCAGTGAGTAAAAATCGCAGTATCACAGATATATTTAACTTGCAAGAACATAGTCCAGAGAGAAGCGATGATTTTGATCAATCAGACACTGCACGAAAAATGTATGAATCAAATTGGGATGAGGATGATGACGCCCTTTATAACACTGATACTCCAGAATCACCAACTTCAAAGCAATCTGTATCTTCCCAAAACAATATTGATTTAACATGTCCACAAAGTCCTCTAGCTAAGTCATTATTTAACACGGCCATAGGACTGCAAGAGGATTATAATAAATCTAATAAAATCTGTACGAATAATAAGGACAGGTGTGAGAATTTGGTGAATTTATTTGATGATATAAAAAAAAATATACCAATCACTTCTGGCAAACAAATATCTCACAATTTTCCATTTATAGAACAAAATTTGAAACAGAACCTATCCCAAAATTTGTTACATGAAATTTCAAGTAATTATAAAATTGAAAATCCGGATCCCATTCCAATAGAAATATCGAATGAAATCAAATTGATGTCAGAGGGAAATCAAAGTGACAGTACAACTAAAACAATCAGTCCATCAAAGCGAGTTCAAATATTAGAATCTATAACTATTCAACCAACTTCTACCCAACAAAATTTAGTACACAAGCAGAATGGTATAGATCAAGAAGGGCCTGCTAACTCTGCTGGAACGTTACATATTCAAGATACAAATTTCCTACAGAGTGATAATGAACAATCTATCAGTAAAATTCAGAATCAGACAACATATCAAGAAAGTTCTTTGCAAGATTCAGATAATTCAGCCGTTGACATAAACAAAGCGGAAAACTCTCAGAATGCACAATCGTTAGATTTATCTAGTTTATTAGCAGGAATTAATACTAATACACTTTTACTAGCGTTACAAAATTTACAACAACTAAATCAAACTTCCTCTGCAACAGAACACATTCAAAACGATGAACAATGTAATAATGATAATAATGGTCAAGAAGACAATGTGGAAACTATAAATTTGACGAATGATGAAGATTGGGAGAGAGAAAGTAACCGTGAAGGCAGCATTGAGAGGGAATTAGCAAAGCTGGATGGGAATATTCGTGAAACACCTTTTTTAAGCGATATGTTTGATCCAGGTCCAGTAGTGATACCGCCTAATGTTGCAAAAAAGCTTAACCTAAATCTGCATAGCGTGGATGATAATACAAACGAAAATAATCTCGGTGAAAACGCGCCGGTGATAGGGAATTTTAAGAGTTTTGCTCTTCCGAAACCAATTCTATTAAATAGGCTTAAATTAACGGTGAAAACACAAGACAGACATTACAAAAAATCGGCTGAAGATAAGAAAAATAAGCGAAAGAAAAAGGTTTGTATGATTAATTGTGTTGGCTTTATTCTTGGGCCAGTGTTACGATTTATATTGCAATGTGTTTGTTTCAGGGTAAAGGTGGTACTTCACAGGGGGGCGAGGCTGGCGGCGACGAGGATGAAGAGGAGTCTGGTGACGAAGCTGACCTCTCTAAATACGATCTCTGGGGCAGTGATGCAGAACAAGGCCAATCGTCCAAACATGGTGAGCTAATGGGCTGATCGTGGTTACGATATTTCAAGGTGTATATTGCATTTATCTTGAGTGACCCTAATTTAATAAAAATAAACGATTTTAGACACGGGAGACAAAAGTCAAGATGGAGACTCAAAAGTTGCTGGATCCGAATTAGGAGATAAGAATGGAAAAAGTCCTTCAAGAGACTGCAAGGGCTCTAAAAGGTCAGTATTATCTTGTATAGAATGATTTATAGTTGAGGAATTTCAATTTTATACTCTTATGTTGTTAACTTGTAATGGCGTCAGGTTGTTACTATTATTTGACATAGTAATTAATCTGACATTTCTCTACTTACTTTATACATATGATATTATTTTTATAATAATATCCTATATGATTCACTATGTAGTAAATATATTCCCGTCAAACAAATTTATTTTGTTCACAAGTCATTATTATGTCCATAACACGCATCTATTTTTCACCAGGTCTAGAAGTTCTTCATCGTCATCGAGCTCTTCTTCGAGCTCCAGTTCTAGTCATAGCTCCGACAACGCTCCCAAGAATAAGTATGCCGTTTGTCACTTTCCTATATATATACATACATAAGCAATCCATAATATATATACGCTGTGATAACAACCTTGCGGCTACAGACGCTAAATTGCTAGAAGCGTCGCAGTCGCAATGCCCCGAATGCGACTAAGTCCCCGGCGTGTCACCTTCGTAATACAGATTTGATGACTTCAACCTGAACAGCGAGCGGGAGTCAGTGCACAGCTCGCCCAAGGCGCGCAAGTCGCGCTCGCGCTCGCGCTCCCCGCGCTCGCCGCGCGCGCGCCCCGCGCCCGCGCCCGCGCGCCGCAAGTCGCGCGACAGCCGCTCGGCCGGCGAGTCTAGGTACATTTCTTTATTATCTGTTACGGCGTTATGTTATCTGGTCATGGAGTATTTACTGAATTCATTCGTTTTGTGCATTGCATACATGGATATTACCCATTTTACTGTTACGCCAGGTACTTTATGAGGTGAACAGAAAGCCCTGCGCCAGATATCTCTATTCTACCCAACGTGCTAGTTCTACAGTAATCACTCGCCTTATTACACGCCGGTTTCGGAGGCTCGCTGACCTACTCGTTCGCTGACCTACTCGATTGTTCATACGTATGTTTGAAATGATTATTGACGTTTCCAGAAGTTCCCGTGACAAGGAGAAGCCGCGCTCGCGCGAGCGGCGCGAGCGGCCGCGCGGCGCCGGCGACGAGCGCCAGGCGCGCCGCTACAGCCGCGACGGGAAGGCCTACAGCGGCCGCGGCCGCCACCGCTAGCGCGCACTACGGACATTGTAGACGTTACCTTGAGCACAACTCACGTCCTCCGCGAGGGAGATCATAATTTAATACCAATATACATATTCCGATTTAATTGTTCGACAATTCCCGTAAAGCTCTCGACTCACAACAACTTGCTCCCGAGTCCAAACTTGTAATAGAAAGGCTGGCAATGGGCGGAATATTTTGTAATGTGCATACATTCAGTATAAAATATTGAAAGCATTCTACGCAACTCACTTTTCAGCCGACCTTGTTGGAACGTGTTACGATATAGTTGCTAAAGTAATGTAACATTTTTCAACACACACAAGGATTGTCAAGAGTCGCGGTAGGTTCATTCTACAACAATATTGCATATAAATCTTGGTTTCTTGAGTGATATAATGTTGAATGACCGTTGCTTTTATATAACAAGTTTCTAATCGATGATTGAGAACTTCAGTTCCAACTAGAAGTTAATTTCTGTTCATTTGTAATGATAATGTTCTATGATATGGTAGATAGTGTCAAATAGGTCTGATGTCTGTATGTAAAGAATTAGGGCGCTGATGGAGCGGCGGTAGCATTTGAGGTATTGTGAAGTAGCTAGGTTAAACCTATCTATGGTAGATGTAAGAATTTAAAAAATCTTTTAATTCCTGAATCGTATATGTAGTAACACTTAAAAATAAGTTGCCAAATGATATTACATATAATTTCACTCTGTATTTTGTATGTAATATCGTTTTGGTCATTAATTTTAATAGTGAAACCATTGTAAATTAACATTTTAAAGCAGTCCAATAAAGCTTGCAACCTCGGACTCGACCATGTAATAGCTTGTAAGTATTAATATTCGTTTTTCTATCAGTAATTTGAGTTACAACATTCGGTAGCTAAGTATTATTTCTTCGTTCGCATCGCTTATTTTTTTTTTTATATAGATATGTATAAGGTGAACTTTGTTATGCTGCGTGCATTTACTTTTTGAGTGCTGGAATTCGTCACCATCGTAATTATCTCTGTGTAAATATATATTTTCATTTTCGTGTAAATACTTCTTATTCGCTAACTAGGTAGTAAAAATAATGAGATATCGATGTAACACGGGAAAAGACGATTTAGTTTGTTAGTTCGGACGCGCCTCGAGCGCAGAGCGAGTCGCGCGGTAACTGATTTACCAATAAAATCAACGTGATATAATGGTTGCTGTTTTTTATTTCCACGTCAATACATTGTAAGATTTCATGTGTAATGTTACAATAAAAATATAACCAAAGCAATATTTGTACAACAATAACAATACAGTCTTCTATCCCTTCGATGGATGGTCTGGAAAACGTTTAATCCAAGTATAATACATGTATCAATACACGAAAAGAAATAATTGATGTACATGAACCATGTAAACATTACAAATTGTAGATTTTATGTATTACTCGTATATATTCACGCAACTAACCTCCTTCCAAGCAGCGACACTCCGGCTGTAAGAGAAATCAATTTAAGAATCGGTAGAAAATTACTGCAACGGTCGCACCTAACGCAAATTGAATTGAAACAAGATTATCGTATAAAATGATAATTTATTTATGTTCGACATTACCATCCCCCCGCCGAGAGGCTTGTGTGGTGATTTGAGCTGCTCGATTTTCTTCGGCTTCGCTTTTGGAGTACAAGGAGCGTCGACAGCGCCACCTGCAGAAATATGAAAGCATGATTCCAATGAAAGTGTTAACTATTTATTAGTACTTATAAGAATCGAGGAAATGAAAAACGCATACCAGGCCCAACAGCCGCACCTTCAACTGGACTCACTTTGTACATCTAAAAAAAATAGAAACGAAATAGAAATAATTGGTTATTATGCATTTAGGTTTTTATTCTATCTGCAAAGACTAATTTGGTTTCGATTTCGGTTAATGGGAAGTCTTGCGCTCTATTCTTAGACAGTAAATGCCATGCTGTTCGATACACATGCCATAACACAAATATTACTCATCTTTATCACATAGTATAAAACAAAGTCGCTTTCGCTTCGTGTCCCTATGTATGCGTAGATCTTTAAAACTACGCAACGGATTTTGATGCGGTTGTTTTTAAAAGATAAAGAGTGATTCAAGAGGAAGGTTTACATGTATAACTAGCTGTTGTCCGCGGCTTCACATGCGTTGCATTTCGGAATTTCTTAATGGCAATAAGTAAAAATGTAGGATATGAATTCAGATATTCCAAAGATAGCAGGAAATTTTGGAAGGGGAAGGTTTAAATAAGGAGAATTGTTTTCCTCCGAATTAAAGGCGCACGAAGCCGTAGGCAAAAGCTAGTTCTTTATTCTCTCTCTTTATCTCTATTTGTTAATACATACTTCTATATAAAAAAGTTTAGCAATTTTATAATAAAGAAGTATTAACAAATGGTCAAATTTAATACCTAATGCATTTTCCACCCAGGTTGGATGAGGGGAATTTGTGACAGGTGTCAGGACAATTGCCTTTTGTGTATCGTCTTGGTCTATTTCTTACTAAATTACACCACACTACACTGCAGTACTGCTGTAAGGTTTCCCTACAACGTCCTGGCTTACTCTGCCGTCGTCGCCCGTGGCCAGGCCGCTGGAGAGCGGCAGCACCTCGGGCCCCCACTGCTTGATGAAGTGGCCGAGCCGCGCCACGCGCTGCGCCGCCGTCGTCACCGTGTGCGAGCCGCCGCAGTAGCGGTTGCACAGATGTTTGTCCGTCTCCGATCTGACGCACGGAATACGTGATTAAAGGTATTAGCAATGACTATGTCCTAAACTATGTCCTCGTGGTATCGCCAGGTGACAATCGTCAAAACTCACCGCAGAAGAAACGAGGAACAATGAGACAAAAATGTTCACAGCATCTTGTAACAAAGTTTATTTTATATTGCAAATATCTTGTTTTTATATTTATTTATATTGAATAACTACCTAAATCATGCATTCCATTTCAATTATTAGTGGCCATGATGACAAAAATGTTGCCTTTGCGCACTTGTAAAGAAAAATAAGTTTAAGAAAATACTGTATGTACTTTGACTTTTGAGGTTGTTGTTTTTGTGACATTTGCTTGTCTATAGCTTCCCAATCGTGCATGTTGCGTTGAGGCAGATTAGTTGCTTGTGTCTTTCGGATTGCATCTGTAATATGGGCATTTAATTATTGTCTGTGCATCATCAATCATCAATGCTCATTAAATAGTAATAATTGATAGGTATATTCATATAGCTTCACATTAGACAGCGTTATTGAGACAATAATAACACAAAAAGTCAACAGTTTCACATCGCCTTTTAAGATGCTACGTCTAACAAGGCGTGTGAATCGTATACCAATTTGTTTACAGTTGTAATGCAACAAAAACTAGGGATAGTAATCGGTTTTCCTATCGTACATCTTCTGTCATTTGTATTGGGAATTGATCAACACAATGTGATCGATCGAAACGGAGAAATTATTTTTTGCTTTGTTTAGTAATCGCGGTACAAATGGAAAGTTTTGCGTGGCCAATGAGCGTGATGAAATGATGAGCGCGAAACTTAAATCTAGCTGACAAAAGAAAACAAATCAAGAATATTTCCCGCCAAAAGAGGTGATACAAAATAATTTCTTAAAGTATGCACGACGTTTGCACTACTCGTACGAAGTGACATTATGAATAAAAAGTAGAGATGGATTTTATGTTTTTCTCTATGTTAATTCTCTTTTTACGCTAATACTAGACCCTGTTTGCATACCAAGTTCATAGCTAAGATATGGTTTCAATGACATTGTGGCGGGTAGAGGTTTGCTGACGGGAAGACTCGATGGCGCTTCCATCGGCATTACGGCGTTCGCGTCGCATGATATGCAATTCACATCCCTGGGAAAATTATGAGTATATTGTAATATTAATATATAGGAGCACATCTACAAGGATTAGAGTTTATATCAAGACTGCTGTTACATATATACATGTAGGTATCTACTCACGCTGCATTACACAACTATATCCCAACATAGCGTGATATCATTACTTTTGTGTCCGAAGTCTTTCAACGCTGAAACAGATCGAAATCTAACACTTACGTTGCTGTTACCAGCTTATAATATTCACGCCTGACTGTCTTAACACACCTTAGTAATCGTTTTTTAGTGCCTGCCGCCTCGACTTCTCTGCGCAGTGACGCCATCTGTTTCAGATTCTCCTGCAACTGTCGTAGCTTATTGTTGAAGAAGTCCTTGACCGGAGACAGCTCCATCTTATCCAGTTTCGTCTCGATTTCCCGCTGAATGTCGTCCAAGGCTTGTTGCCAGAGGGCTTCCTGATAACAGATATTGGTATAACACATCAGTTATGCATTAATTAATCGATGATAGTTTAGATACACGTGGTCTCTGGTTACATTATACATATTACAAAACACTACCAGGAATAATTTACATGTCGCTGAAAGGAAATCGAAACTGTTATTTAGATGAATAGTGTATTGTTTTACATAATAGTAGTTAGTAACATAAGATTGACAGAGACTAGAAGTAACTAGTATAAAACTTACAAGAAATGCTTTTTAGAAAAAGTAATTTCTTAATACGTATTTTGCGTAATATTAGTCTTACCGTATTATTTTTAAATGTTTTGTCTATCGAATATATAGGGCCCTGCTTACTGCAGCGGCATCTATTTTCCTCGGAAACACGAGAAAAGCCCCGGGGGCCACTAGTAAAATTCATAAATTAAGTAACTGACAAGCTAAGATGAAATAAACTGCATCAACGTTGGCTTATTTAAACATTTGTTCGTGCGTCAATTATTTGGTCGGATTTTCGTTTTTGTCCACAGCGCAATATAAATATTTATCTTCACGTACTGTATTCAAGCGGTAGCCGGATTTTGGAGGTACACATAAATATTTGTCGTATAAAAATATTCTGTTACCAATAGACACGAACGGCGCGCTGATGTCACTGGTAACAAATATGAAGTCACTAGCTAATTATTAATCGGTAGTCTTGTTACGTAGAACTTACATTGTTGCATACCGAGGATTCAATTTTATCAACGATTGTCTATTGATTTGGATTCCAGTCACCACTCGGTGTCTCAGCTTCGAACTCTGACATTACTAAATTATGTGCTTTTTAAGATTACTGTCTAAAACGGCGAACTCCAAATGTACACGCCTTAGAAATGTGTGAAGTCAGCCTCCGGGTACGTGGCTTGTGACTATAGCCTCAAACCTCATTACGAGAGTCATAACAGAGATGGAACAATAATAATAAAATAACAATAATAGGTTCGAAAAAATTGTTTAGTATTCAAGGTCAACGTGACACCTATACTCATCGTGTCAGAGAATCATACCGCAACGCTGGCCAATGCCCTAAGGAGTCTGATTTAGGTTCGAGTATTAGTGTACTGCGCACCTGCATGTTGAGTTTCCCGAGCGCGTGATCCAGGCCACGCGACAGGTCGTCGCAGGCCAGCTCGAACTGATCGTGCGACACCTTGCGCGCCAGCATGCGCAGGTCCGCCTTCTCCGCCATCGCCTCCACCATGTCTTCGCGGTCCAGTTTAATGATCTTCAATAACTCGATTTGTTCAAGAAGAGCCTGGGGCGTCCAAAACGAATTAATTTATTATTCGCAGGTAATAATTTATGGTTGGTTACGACCAAATCAGCTACAGCTGATTTTGTTTTAATAAATTAAATTTTAATTTATAAAACTCGTAATTCACAAAAGTTTCGTTAGAACAAGGCTCTATATTAAAATTTGTCAAATATTTCTATACACTATTAATGAACGTAATGTTGTTGGGTACATACATACAAATGGGTACTGTAATCATTTCCCCGTATTGAGCCAAAATGTCTATTTATTACATCTATCATTACACAATTAAATTGTTGGATTCCACGTTTATAAAAAATAAAAGATGAAATATTGCGAATAAGTAAGGACCTAGGTTTGTGCGTTTTTTTGTTCCGTAACATAAAGATAAAGCTAATTTTCTTTCAGTCTTCCGAATATAATATTATTAGCGAAACTAGAGTGGTAAATATACAAAATTGTTAATAATCTTCAATACATACGTTCATATGGTATTGACGATCTTCTTTTTCGGCAGCTAATTGCAACGCCGTGTCGTGCACCTGTCTCAGCTGTTCCTGCATATCCTGAACCGTTTGGAAGAGTTGCATGAGACCTGAAAATATTTTTTTGTAAATATAACGTTGTTAAAAGAAAAAAACATAATAATTGTTATAGCTTACCTTGCAAGTCCTTGAGCAAATCAGGCGATAATTTGCCGGCTGTTAAATCAGTGTTCAACAGAGCTAATTGCTTCATCAAATATTCCAGTTGGTCTTGGAAGGAGTTAAGCTGGAAATTGATGTTTTTGTATAAAATAATTCAAAAAACAACAATTAAGTCAATTGAGTAATTAGTAGCGAAGTTGATAAATAGTAGCTGGTTCATTAGCAGCTGTACGGTTCATGTACTTTGGTCTTTTGTTTCTGCGTATTTAATACATTTAACCTAAAAAAATAGACAATAACATCAACTGTTTATAAGATTTTACATAAGTTTTCATTTTATATCCAATATAAAAAATTAAAATCAAAAATGTGTACACTGTACAATCAAAATGAACACATTCGGGAAACTAGAAACGTTCTAAATCTCAAGAATAAATTTTTTCTACATATTACTCTGTTTCTGTTTACCGCCGTTTTGTAATAGCGTAACGCGTCTACCTGGTCTCGAACGAGTCCGTCGTTTTTGCCGACACTCTCACAACACTCCTGGAGCTTATTCTCCAGTTCGTTCAGTCTCCCCACCAGCTCCGCGGTGGCCGCCGAAAACGATTGTCTCGGGAACACAGATTGGCGCCGTTCTGAACGACAGAGTCAACATTCAAATGATGTTTGTTGTCTTTTTGCAATAGTATTAACAAGTTTCTTTCGACGAATCTGTGCCTTTTTTATAGATTTTTTTGAACAACTGATATATTAATTGGAAAATGAATATTAAGAATCGGCAGTGATAAAATAGTATGAGCTGTGGCGAAAAATGGCTCTTGCCTGATGCTGGCGGTGGTGTGGGTGTCTCGGCGATGACGACCGTCGGCTGTGGACCGGGCGCGGGCGCCGGCGGCGGAGGGGCGGGCGCCGGCGGAGCCGCTTCTGTGAAAACGCAAGTAAATGCATTTTGTTGATTACTGTCTTATAAACTACCCATTCAGCTGCATCTCATACTCTGTTGAAACTGTGCCAAGCGGTAGCTGTTCAGACGGGAAACGAAAGAAAACAGGTACAAAAAATATCCAATTTGTATCAAAGATTTATTAATGTTTCAGTTGTAACAGTATTTTCCAATCATGCGGTGTCTTTAACGTATAATCGTTTTATGTGGGCTCATGCTAAGTGGAGTAGTGGTTCATTTTTTTTTTATTAAAATATTCGTCAAAAACGAACATACTTCATTTTTTGGCTTGTGTATGCAATGTTAATTCAATAAGACGTTAGATTTAATACCCATTCCAGCTTGTATATCATCCATAGCCGCATAGAACGTTTGAGTCAGTTTGTCAAGATCTCCTCGCAATGTGTGCAAGTAATTCTGTACGCCGGCCAATTCCTCCTTCGTGGCGCACTGTGCCGCTTCCTCCTCCGATTGTAGGGCGGGGGCCGGGGGCGGCGGCGGCGGCGGCGGCACCTCCCGCGGCGGCGGAGGCATTATCACTTGAGGCCTGGATAAATTTCATGATAATAGTCAAGTAAACATTTTTTGCAAATTGCTTTTGTAGAAGTTAAGGTACAATACGCCGTACTCAAGAATCCGGCGTTAGTGGACGTGCTTCGTAACCACTGTGGTTGAGTCGTTCTGCACAAGATAAAATACTTTCTGAAAGGAAAGCTTCAACACTTATGGACTTTCGTTTCTCTGACATCTATTATTCTACCCTGTTCGACTTTCTTAATAAGATATATCTATATTGCTATCACAGTTTATAATGATTGTAAAGTAATAGACAACGAAAAGTGTCGCTAATGCAACTCAATTAAGTATTTTTCAAGTTTAATCATCTCAACTCAACTCAAGTATTTAGTCACCCAATAATTTATTTACTATCAACCGCGTAAATTACTTCTCGTAGCAATTTAAATCCGCATTAAACAGCATCAATTGTATACAAAAAATATCAAATGCTATCATCTCAGGCTGCCTTGTAGTTTTAGCCACAGTCCATTCTATTTTATGTAACAAGATATTTAATTAATGTCACGCGTTTGTGGTCAGTTGTAGGATGGGCGAAAGAATGCTGTCTCATGTCGGTCGTTTTGTTGGATGTTCCATATCGATAATTTCAATCGATAATTCAAAATGTTAATTTCAATATCGATAGCGACATGAGGCTTGAAATTTAAAAGAGTAATACATAAAAAGCAATGTTTAACGGAATTATTTCATCTGCAATCCACTAGCTATTAAATAAATGGTTTGTGGTACTAACGCTCTTGATGTCTTCCTTTGAAGCGCTGCTTGTAACTGGGTAGTTTCAGAAATGAGGTCTTCAACTAAAGAACTCAGTTTTCCTATACCGGCTTCAGCTGCTTCTAAGCGGGAGGACACATTTAGTGATGTCCACATATCAGTGATTGCTTTCAGATTGGTCTGTGATCTGAAATATTGAAAGATAAGGTATGATAGGATTTTTATTCACATTTGGAATATGAGAATAATACCAAACTAAGTAGCATGCTGTTAAGGCGAGGTACAACTTCGATTTGAATTTCGTTTTGGCCCCCCTCACCCCCGCTGTGGGCGGAGCTAAAA
>DWQT01000437.1:0-22944 GCA_018244895.1 Myscelus amystis hages | reverse complement strand
TACTTATATAGATATTTTTATTACATCCAGACACAGAACAAACAAATGTGCTCATCACACAAATGTTTGTCCTGGGTCTCTGACCGCTGGACTACGAGGCCAGTCAGTTCAGAGGATTGGCCGCAGAAGGAGTGACCTTTTCGAGCTTCAAAACGACGGGCGAGGGGTTGTCGGCGGTGACGGCGTCGGCGATGCGCTGCCCGAGGGCGAAGGCCTGCCGCCGCGAGCCGCCCGCCAGCGCCACGAACATGGAGTCTGTATCGCCGTACACCACCTGCCAATCAGCGATACTAGATTATTATGTCGCCAAGTAGGAATTTTCAAACTTTTGAGTGAAAAAGTGGGCTTCTGTCAACGAAAGCGGTACATAGTAAATGTGTATCATCAGAAGTTTTTCAATATTTATCTTTTTATTTCAGTTTATTGCATGACAATTGATAACAAAAACAGCCATAGAAATTTATTATAATATTTTAACATATTTATATGAAAGCGGGACAAGGCATGTCCCGTGCGGGACATATAATTTTGATTTCAAAATCGGGACATCTGGCAATGCTGCTACAAACACAGTATTTTTATTTTTGTTTACTGGAGTTGTATGTAAAATATTTTACAATTATTATTCACGGGTATAGGGTAGGACATAGAGATTCCATTAATAATGTTACCATCTCATTACCTATTGTCCACAATCTATACTAATAATGTAAAGCTGAAGAGTTTGTTTGATTGTTTAAACACGCTAATCTCAGGAAATATTGGTCCGATTTGAGAAATTCTTTCAGTGTTACATAGCTTATTTATCGAGGAAGGCTATAGGCTATATAACATCACGCTAAGATGACTAGTAGAGGAGACGCAATAAAAAATATTGCGACAACGGCAAAATCATTTATATGGCAAAGCAACGTTTGCGGGGACAGCAGGTAAAGAATAATTGTAATTTGGAAGTTGTAAGTTAATTCCCCGGCATCAAGTCTCACCCTAGCGTTCCACTGCTTGTTCTCCTTCACGAGTCTGATGGCTCTCTCGAGGGTCTCGCGGCCCTTGGCCACCACGCTGTCGCCCACCTCCACGCACGGCATGCGCCCGCTGAAGTTGGCCGCCGTGTACCCGTATGTTACGTTCGCTATTAACTTCAGACCTGGCGGCGTACAAATTAGAAATATTACTTTAACGCAACCCAACAGTACCATAGACGAAGGTGGACTCAGACAGCGCTTTTAATAGTGCGTGCACATACATTATAGAACTGTGAGAAAAATAGCAGGGAAGTTTTGCTATTTTTAAAACAATATATTTCTATGGGGGAGTCGGATATCTCCAAAACCGGCGTACATGTATGATGGGAATGACGAATGCAGAAGCACATTACGTCTATAAGAAAAGAAAAGAAATTGGCACTCGATGTACGTGCCTCGCTGGGGAGCTAGCGTAATGGTATGATGATAATTATATATGATGTATATAAATCAACGAGTAGATTTTTTAACGAGGGAAGGAAAAGATAGAGATAGGCGATTTTTTTGTTCTATTCTATTTTGTGGCAAGTAAACCCCACGAAAAACGCTTCCTTCCTTTCCTTCTTTCTTTCATTTTCCTCCTCGTCAATTCACCACAAACCTAGCTGCCTGGAATGCATGGCCTTCTTGACCGCGTCGTCCGCCTGGTGCTTCATGCCGCTCTTGACGGCCTGACGCGCGGCGAGGATGCGCCGCAGCAGCGCGGGCAGCACGCCGCGCCGCACCGCCGGCCGCACGAACCCCGCGCCCGCCGGCGACCAGTGCACCAGCCCGCCGCGCTGCAGCGCTTCCAGCCTCGCCCTCGGTATTCGCAGACGCCACGCGCCGAACTCGTAATGCGAATCGCTGAAATACAATCTTAATATATATATTTCTTGTGTGTGTGTGTGTATGTCACTGAACTCCTCCTAAACCACAGGGGCGATTTTGATGAATTTTTTTGTGTGTGGTCAAGGGGACTTGAGAATGGTTTAGATTCATAATTTGGTCCACTGAGAAATGTTTTTTCAATTGTAAATAGTTGTTGATTTTAGAATGGTTCACATTGGATCCAGCAGACTGCGCCACCATCGCAGTGTCAAATATGAAATGAACGTCTAGAAACCATTTATATGGTAAAGCAACGTTTGCAGGGACAGCTAGTCTATACTTAATAATATAAAGCTGAAAAGTTTGATTGTTTGATTGTTTGAACGCACTAATCTCAGGAAATATTGGAAAAAATTTTAAAATTTTCTTTCAATGTTAGATAGCTCATTTATCGAGGAAGGCTATAGGCTATATAACATCACGCTAAGATGACTAGGAGAGGAGTGGCAATAAAAAATATTGCGACAACGGCAAAATCATTTATATGGCAAAGCAACTTTGCGGGGACAGCTAGTTAAATATATAGGTACATTCATGCTTTCTGCCCACCCCGTTAGGGACCTGGCGTGATGGTAATTTGTGTATGTAATCACACAGAAACGTTTATTTTTACAGTGCATGTAATAGTCCTGAAAACTTCTGGATTTATAATTAACCTCAGCAAACAGATAGACAGGCCTGGCAATTGATTTAATTAAAGCAAAGTTTTGAAGATTAATTAAATAACATTATTCATGATAAGACATAAGGTATAAACAAGTGTACCCGTTAATATGTTCCGCCCGGCCGATGCACGTAGAGAAGCAGTAATTGTACGCAATCATCATGGACGGATACAAGCTTTGGAAGTCCAGCACTATGACGGGGTCGGTGTAAAATCGGGACTCTGTAATAAATTACATCTATTAATAAGTTTACCATTTATCTATACCGACTGAAACGTATTTTTAGATCCCACTGTTGGGCTTAAGACAGAGACTTGAGGATTGACGAAGATATAAATAGATTAATGGTCGAATACCAGTTAAATTTAAACTGTGTTCAAAAACCTTCCACGAGGTTAAACCATTACGGGAAAGACTGTTTATAGTCCGAAGCCCGAAACTCTAAATTCTATTCAATTTAAAAAATTCTGAACCCAAACTTTGGTAAAAACGTGTCTAACAATGACAAATCTTAAGTTAGTTAAGTGTAACAATAGAAAAAGTTGGTGTTTTTTAAATTATCTAATAGCGAATGACTAGTCCCATTTACCTGGTTCAAATATGAGCGGAAGAAATTCCGGCGCACGCATAGCGGCCCTCTGCTTGACGGTGGGCGAGAGAGCCACCAGGTTGAGCGGCCGCGCCGCGCGCAGCATCAGCGACTCCACGCGGAACTGGGAGCCCCTCGACAGCACCTCCCACCACTGCAGCCCGAACAGCCTCGAAAGCTCCGAGGTGCGGTTTGGACATATTAAAAAACATTTATTGTCTGTTTTTAATTGATTACAGGAAATTGTCAACTAACTTTCATACATAGCACAGATAATAGAGCATTGAGTTTATTAATAGACAGTCACAACCATAGGACTGCTATTATATAAGAGTAATATTTGTTACTTTTACTGAGTGCTCAACAGACAGTGCTCAACAACAAACAGGACAATTTATTAATAACTGATGTACAATTGTAAAGAAATTACTTATAATGTCGAGCTTTTCCAACATTCGCACGGTACCAGACAGCTTGGTCATGTAATATTCCACAGTGATCCATCTCAACATTCGAGATTCATTGCTCCACCACGCCTCCAGCTGGCTGTAGCTGTATTTCGGCACCCTCTCCTTCAGTATCTCGTACATGCAGCTCTCGAAACTGTAGCTGGACAGCGCCAGCTCGTAACGAAACAACCGCCACACGTTGAAAGTGATCCGCCCTATTATTTTCCCTTCAAATTCGTTGTCATCTGTTCTCCATCTCTTCTGTCGGTGCTTTTCTGTTATCCTCGATATGTCCTTAACGATCTCCAAGCCCAACACTTGTGCTCTTTCTAATACGTAGCCCCACGAATTCATTTCAATCTCATAGCCGCACATGATATCCGGGTCGTGGTTTTGCACCAGTTTTATCAGTTCTTCGAGTATTTTCGTCTCGCTGTCCACATATGTGACTTGAGCATTAATAGCACACCTGTCTAGGAACTTAGTTGGACCTCCATCATCGACTACTAAGATTTCTGTGATGTGTCGTCTAAGTAAATGATCAGATGGACAATCATTTGTGACTGTTACAAAGATAGCTTGAATAGCATCAAACGCTGGGTCGGGGTATAGTTCACCTCTTACTGATGTGTGTACTTCGACAAGCATTAAAGTGAGAAAGTCAACCTGCAATATAAAATGTGTTAACTTGAATATCTTAATAGAACATTTATAAAAGTCCACACAATTATCAACTTACCTCAACTGCAGATGCTCCAATTGTTCCTTCCTTCTGACTCTCACTATTCCCAAAGCAAAGAAATGACCCATCCGGTTGCATAGAGACTTGCAGTGTGCTATTTAAGTTGTTTTTATCCTAAAATATTCCATATTCGTTTTTGTTATAAGTGCAAACAGTAAATGCCAGTAAAAGTAATAAGGCTTGTTACACAAAGAGTAATAAAATAGGCAATATTCAAATATACCAGAAAACACGTTTTATACTGTGATTTGGCTCATGGTAAACTATTTTACGTTTTCATCTAACAATCCCCTATCCTCAATTAACGTCAAACAAAAATATATTACCATACTTAGCACTCACCTTGTCGGTTGATTCCAAACTTATACTACTATTTATCTCATCTTCAATTAATCCTATTGCTTGTGAACTATCCATTTCTTCTAAGTTTCTGCTAACTTCTTTCATTTCTATGTTGGTTTTATCTGTATCTTTTACACTTTCTGTTTGCTTATGCTCCATATATTTCTTTACATCTAAAGTAGTTGGAGGTCCTTTTACAGGGTGTATAATGCACTCCTTGTTATTTGCTAACAATTGTATTAAATCCTCCGGTTTAGTGGGCTCTTGTAATATTTCATTGTTTTGTAAGAACAATAATTGTCGCCATTCTTCGATACTGGTTGTGTGTAGTACATTCTCAAATGGTTTCTGGTCTTTTGCAAGTTGACTATTTACTTTCAATATCATTTGACCTATCTCTATCTTATCACCAGCGTCTTTATAATTAGAATAATATGGTACAGGGTTTCTTATGTTCGGTATCAAATACTTGTCTAATGTAGAAGTTACATAGAGTTTACTTGGAGGTCTAACTGCAGGTGTCAGTATTATATTGGAATTATTTTCTATTTTCAATTTCATATGATCATGCATTTCATCTAAATTCATTCGATTTGTAACTGCATTATTGATTTCTTTTTTAACATTCACTGTAACACTTGATTGCATATTATGTTCATCAAGTGATTCATCTACTGAGCTATTGTTGTCATTTTGAGCTTTTTCTATCGAACAATCAAATAATTTTGAGGCATTATAAAAACTCTCTATGCATAAATCGTCATTTTCAGGAGAAGATTCAAACGAGTCACTGATAAAAACATGTGGCGATTGGTTTTTTACTTCAGTTAGATTTCTATTAGATGGGCCAGCTATAGGTTCGTACTCGTTTTTTAAGTCGTAAGATGCAGCTTGTGTTTCAGGGATATTCCCATGATCTTGACTAAATTTTTCAACTAAAGTAAATAGTGATTGCTTTTCAAAATTTTCATTGCGTATTTCATTCAAAGATATATGTTCATTATCTTTTTCATTATTTACAGATACATCTATAATATCTATCGATTCATTAATTCTATCCCCAATGTCAGTTTTGCTCTGTTTAACCACATTCACTTCCCTTCTGACCTCTAATACATGTTTTTCTTCTAGAGTTTCTTTCCTCTTTGAATCAGTTTTTTTGCTGGTCTTAGGTTTCGGCAATCCAACCTTGAACGATCCCATTTTTCTCTTACTTACTTTTTTAGGGCCTATAACAAAAAAAAACTTGTAAAATGAAGTAATTAATACACAACAGTCAAATATTTAATATAAGCTTACATTCGTCGTCACATGAACCATCTAGCTGTGGTATAATAGCACCATCCCAAAATGATTCATTCCATGTCGGCGAATCTTCATCATGATTATTGCTGAAATCAGAAGCTGCAAATTCAACAATTTAAACTTTATAAATACCTCAACTTAAATTATTAAAAGCTATATATTTCTATTTATGTAAATCATACCCTTTTGAATGATCTATACGCAAAGTTTCCTCATCGAAAATCTGTGAATATTCAGCATCATCTAATGCTACATCATCTTCCTCAGCAGCATTGGCCGGAGTGCCCATAATACTATCATCTTCCACAGGTCTTTCATCTAAATCTTGCAACATGTCCAAAAGCTCTAAGTCTTCTGAATCCACTGTTGAACAAGGTTTGCTGTGCATGTTAATATAAGATAACAATGTAAGTAATAATATGAAAAATATTTTTTTTAAAAAAATTACCAACTTGGCACTTGACTGTAATGTAAAGAAAAACTGCTATTTAATGCTATATCTTCGTCAACTATTGTACAATCTATATCGTCGGGAACTACATGTCTTTCAATATTTCTGTTGTCTGTACCATCTCTAATGGTTTTGTTTGCACTTAAATTGAATATACTCTCTGGTAAATGAGTGGTAACATCAGTAGCATTAAATAATTGAGAATCTTCCGTGGTTTCAGCTGGATAGTGAATAACTTCCGGATTTTTAATATTTTCCACTTTTACATTTACAGGCTTATCTATTAAATCAGATATCCTTAATAGGAACATATTTTCGAATTTGTAATGTGACTCAGTTTCATTAATATCCATTCGGCCTTGAGACAGAGATTTTGAAGCCATTGTTATATTTAATTGTTTTCGCCTTTGCAACTCTTGGTTCCATACTTCTTCTAATCCAGGATTTTCGATACCATCTCCTTTACTTACTCTTTGTCTATTGATGATGTGTGATGCGAGGCAATCTGCTTCATAAAAGCAAATACTTTCAGGCTTCAGGCTAAACTCGTCTGGATTGTCCCAAGTTTCATTGCTGTTTTGGATTAAGTTGGACTTACGAAATTTTACTTTTTGTAGATCAATATTGCTCATCCCGAAAAGATTGAAATCAATAAAGAATTGTAAGGTAAAATTGAGGTGAGACTCGTGAGGTTGAAGCGTTTGGCCCAAAATAGCGCCATTACTGCAAAGGTCTACAGCTTGTTTAATCAGACCGGGGCTGTAGAGGAATATTTTTAAATACAGATGTTCTGTATCGTGGAATCCATAGAAAGGTCTGAAAAGATAAAGGTGTTATGCCATTATGATTCACTAACATTATGTTGGTCATAAAACAATCACAGTTTACACAGATGCAGAGCAAATAAGAGTAATATTGAATCTGAAACACAATAATATCGTAGACATGTAAATACATTACATCGATCGATAACTTTAAATAATGGCTGACAAGGTTGAATAGAATAACAAGGTTTACAAAATCATACTTACAATCCTTTTACAAGAGATATTTTATATACATGCTGGTTTGCAGAAGAAGCTTGCTTAAGTGCAATGTTAAGAGCTTTATCCAAGCTTGTAGCGATCTGGAAAATGAATTAAAGGATTCCATTTTTAAACTGATCGATCTCACCAGGTCCCTATGTAGACAGATAGAAAGCATGAAGTGCCAGATATCTCTATAATTACAGACCTGACTTTCTTTTCATTTTCTTGATTTATGTATATCATAATGCGTAATGATTTCTTACTTATCATATTTTAAAATTGATACTCACTTGATACAAGAATTGAGGCTCTGGGTTTGATGTAGGGCACGGTACGTAAAAATATGGGAAAACACCATGAATATGAAGGCAGGCCTTCCGCCCATTGGGTGTGGAGCCAAATATCCTTAAAACTGGTACCTTCAAAGGATAATGTTATACTGTAGTTTTATACCGTATGAGATACAAGATGAACAAACATTAATTGCCACTATATTAGACTTGAGTGTAAGTCTTTGGATAACCATCTTTCTTGAATAGGAATTTTTCAAGCCAATATTCATTATAAAATCGCTGCTAAACTTTCCCAGGTATGACCATGAGTCATACCAATTATGTATGTACATAAAATTTTGTTTTCAATACAGCATCAATATGGTGCCTACCTGTTTAATATTAGAACCACGAAATTCTGAGTATATGACATCAATTCCTGGAACAGGTTTTGTGAGATAATGATCACAGACCACAATACGAACTGAAAATTCCGGGGTCGCTTGCAGGGAACCTACAAATTTATTGTATTAATAGACATATAATAAATATACTATCGGCACATAATCTAATCAATTTGTCACTAATTATTAAGTCTTACTTTTGTTATCCGAGTGTTTGAATGAATCTAAGTCTGAGCACTGGAAAGTATTTTCCATATTCCGAATATATTGTTAACAAGTATACACTTTTATTCATATATAAATAGAAAAGCAAACTTTGATTGCCTGTTTATTTTAATGTTGAAAAAATTCTATCAATGCGCTGTCTTAGCGAATTTGGTATCGAAATACATAACCTAAAGTATTAATGCGCATTAACTATAAATAATTATCTCCGGTAGTACGGGAGTTATGCATAGGATTTAAGATATCTCTGGAATATTCTTGAATAGTGTTGATACTTATGTTGTTAAATAATAAATAATGTGAATTGCATTGTGAACTGAATGTGAGAATATCAATACAGGCAGATGTAAACAACAGCGAATTGTCATGCGACAAAACTGTCAGTGTCATTCTGACTTATGTTTTTAGTTTGGTTTTTAATTTCAATTTCAGCCAAAGAGATTTCTTAGATGATAACAGTGTCAGTAAAACTATTAGCACGCTAGATTTTTTCAAGTTGAAGGGTCAATTGTGGATGTAAGTGTAACCATGACACAAATGACCTGCAGGTAGGCTTCATGGCGCCTTGGTTTTTGAAAATATTATGACCAGTTGTAGTCAGATTGGAAACGATTCCTTGCTGAAAAAAGTACTTTATCTATGGTTCTATCACAGATAACAGTATATATTATAAGCCAATAGCCGTTTAGCAATATGCTGTCGATGGATTTGTTCCTCGCGCAATGTAATCATCCCGTCCGCTGTCATCTGTGTTATACCTACTGATTGAGCTCAAATCAAATAAGACTTGGACGAAGCTGAATAATTAACTATTTACATAAATAAAATGTGATTATCTAAACATGTAATCGCAAAACGTACATAAAATGGTATTTTGTATCAATAGGTAAAATGGTTTCTTTTGAAGTGGAATATTACGAAGAGAAATCTGCAAATAGGTAAATTTAAAGATGGATAATGATCGGGATAAGAAGATGGATGAAATGGAAAGATACTTACAAAAGCTTGTATTTCAGCACAACATTAGGGAGCAGATCGTAAGTACTATAAATAAATCAATAAATTAATTTTATAGTTTTTGTTCAGTATTGGGAAAAGTTTTATGTCAATAGAATGACGAGTGCGGAAGATGCACTAATAATTAAGTATTACAAAAACTGAGAAACTATACTTTTGTATGAATATGAAACTTAGTTTTTATCTAGTTTCTTGTCACAGGAACACATTTTTGCTTTTGCCGATTCTATGTAATATACTAAGCGTACGATTTAATGTAATGACAATTTGTTTTAGATGTTTCTTCTGCTCTTTATACTGTTGTATATAGTTGCTTTTATAATAATCTTGAAGTATCAGGAACGTTACAATGAGTATTCTATAATTGATGAGGATGAAGCCAATATTTACTACACAGTAATGTGGGTGTGCATTGTTACCCTAGCTATTGTGTGGCTGTCGGGAAACATGCTGCCTTTAAGGGTAAGAAGATTGAACAGTCAACAAACACATTATTTAAAAACCAATGTTTTTTTTGTTAAAGGCCTGTCCTGTTCTTTTGTGTATCGTAATTCTTTTTGGTTTTTTCAGTTAATGTACCCTTTTCATCCCAAGATGCCTTTTCCTCTATTAAATGTAGAATATTGCATGACTTATTGCCTTATGTGCTAAAAGAGGTGCAATGTCTCTTTCAAAGGAAAAAGTTCCTTATTGCTTAGGTAATGGTGTACTTTTTATTTTTTAAAGATAAATTTGTTCATTATAGTGGGAAATCGTTTGTCAATTATTACATGAAATTATTTAACTCCAAAAAAATTAGGTTTTCTAACATTTAAATCATTAATTATATGTATAAAGTTGTCATATTATGACAATACCAATATGCATATTAAAGTTATCAAATGGTTGACATTAATTGTAAATGTAAATAGCGATGTTAATAAAGGCTTTGATCTCTTTCAGGCGATTTTTTGGTAGAGACGTGAATATGAAAGGTTGGAGTACACAAGAACAAGATAGACAAGACAGAATAACTTGCTACACATCCACAAGAACTTAGTCTAAGAGGGAACGATAATTGAGGTAAATAAAAAGTTACACACAAGGTTTTTTTATACTCCTGGTTACCTCAGAAAACAAAAAATTAAAGTATAATTTAAAATAATTTACTGGCAACAAGAAGATGAACTGTTCCTTTAAATTTAGTGATCGTTGTACAGCATTTTTTTTTTAAATACTTGTATTTTCAGGTGCTTTGATATCAAAAATATCAGTTATGGAATGATAATATCAGTCCAGTATCAACAAGCCCAATCTGAAAAAGAAGTCATATGTTTGTCACATAAACTGTTAATAATAAATCTGATAATGTGATTTGCAAGTGTTTCATATATCCACATGGAAGAGAGAATTGTGATTGCTTTTGAAATGTTTGTGTGAAAAAAAAGAAGAGTGAGCAATCCAAATATTGTGACTGTTTCATTGTTTGTTCCAGAATGGAACGCTTCAGTGACTTGCCAGGCGCATCTGAGTGATTTGTTTTAAAAAAGAATGAATAAGTTGATGTCCTACATGGAAAACTACTGTAAAAAATTTTTTTTTTTTTTAATTTTCAATGTACTCGTAATTCATGAATACGATAATTTTTAAGTAGACATGGTAGGAATAAGTAGACCTTTTTCACATCCCTCATTGATCACAGGCCAATTCTAAAACTGTGTATCCAATTATTCCAGTTTTATAAACTTATAGTATTATAAAAAAATCTAAATAAAATAGCAAACTTGATTGTTTCATCATTGATTGTGTGGTTGGTTTTCAGTGCCTTTCTCAATGGTATTTTGCCAATTTATTCGCTCCACATATTAATCTGCTTAAAATCGGGTGCTGATATAGTTTTGTCTACTTGTATGTGTCATATATATTTGTTGTGTAATAATAAATAATTATTTCACAATTTTGCTTTATATTTGCAGTTTTCTATTTTCTAGATGATGAGATAAGTATACATAATAAAGTATAATGTGTAACATTAACCATACCTGTGAGAAAATGAATGTAAAATATGAAATGGATCAGCTTTTACCTAACACTGCATTTAAATATCTATGTAAACTAGTGCTCCACAGCAAATTAACAAATCTGTAATTAAATACATTGTACTTATGCTTGAATTCAAATTTATTTTGTGTCTAAAAGACATTGATGACACTTTTAGTTCAGTTGTAAGTATAATTAAGGTTTATGTACTAGTCACATCACAAATATATCTTAAGCTGTAATTTTTTAGTCCTTATTCCTTAATGGAACGATTGTACATAGGTACAAAACGTTAGCGGAAAATAAAGACATGCATTTTATACTGCTCTCTCAATTGTATGATTCTTTTTTCTAACCTTTTATTGTTTTACTGCTGGAAAAGGGTCTTCTCTAAAGTCATAGTGAGAGTGTTTTATGGTCAAAAACTAGTGCCAATTGTTGATTTCACACACCACAGGAAACATACTTTTCCAAAATTCCTTTAAAATGCTCACTTACAGAATCAAAGAGACAAACTCAGTTAAAATTAAGAAAGCAACATAATGCTTACCTACAAAATTAGATTGTGTTTTTACATTAACGTGTAAACTTGTTTAATTAATAATGAAATTATGCATTTAGTGGGTATTTTATTTATACAAATTGTTTCCTGAATAGTGGTAATCAAATTTTGCCGCCTGAAGTATGAACTATACATACCTATCAAGTATGTACATTATCTATGATAGTGCACATATTAACCTTTTCAGTTAAATTATGAATTATTTATTTATCTACCTGATTGTCATACACACCTACGCGTTACATTTATTGGCGAAAAAATATCTATGAAGCTTCGCTGTAAATACTTGAATAAGGTACATAGTACATAGTTTGTTTTATTCATGTACATGTACGCTAATCAAATTCTACACACTATAACATAAATAAAAGTTGCATGATATTACCTCAATATTCAACTTTGACGAGACTTTATCGTTGCACAGGATTTTTTAATCCAAGTTTTTGGACGAAATGATATAATTTTTTGACAGCGTTGGTAAAACAGATAAAATATGTTACTGTGTTTTATACTCTGTGCTCATATGTCTATGATGTGACTGTGTCTTAAATATTTCAGCTGTTCTGTTCTGGTACACAAAAATTAGTCGTGTTTTTAAATCATTCGTCGAATCATTGTGCTTTTGTAAATAATGACTGCAATATCTAATTTTTATTTTTATGTTACTGGTGAACTGGTTAAATTTTAGAAAAAACGTTAAGTGACTTTATATATAAAACAATGCTATAATTGGTGAAAATGCTGTGTTGTTTTAAAGTGGATCTGGGAGTATTACGAAGAAACATTTACAAATAAGTAAATGTAAATCTGATGGTGGACGATGGATGATGAGGAAACAGATTTGCGGGAGCAAATATTTCACAACAATGTTAGGGAGCAAATCGTAAGTAATGACCATGAGTACTGTGTGCATTTGAGTGTCGTATACTGTTAAGGTGATAATAGTAAAAGAAACAAAATATTTTTAGATATTTCTGCTCCTGTTTATCCTGCTGTATTTATTCTCGTTCATGTTAATCGAGAAATTTCGGCGCCGAGACAGCGAGGACTTCTTTACGGCAGATGAGGATGAAGTCAAAGTATATCGCATCAGTTTGTGGCTGTGCACCTTCGCGTTAGCTGTTTCGCTGGGTTCAGCACTCTTGCTGCCCGTGTCAATAGTCAGCAATGAAGTGCTCATATTGTACCCAAACAGCTATTATGTCAAGTGGCTAAACAGTTCTCTCATACAAGGTAAAGTGCAACTCATTGTATGCTTTAAAATTCCAGCGTTTTAAAGTTAATCAGAAACTTGTCTAGGAGGTAACAAAATACTAAACATCAGACAAACTTTTGCTATCTATACATTTTACCTCATAACATATAGGCTGTTTGCAAAAAGAAAAACATAATGTTTGTTAACACTTTCAATATATATTTTTTTAAATTTAAATAAATTTTTGCATATATTTTTGGACAATATAACTTAATACACTATTTATAATATTTGTTGTTGCAGGACTCTGGAATCATGTGTTCTTGTTCTCAAACCTGTCACTCTTTGTGTTTCTACCGTTTGCCTACCTTTTCTCGGAATCCTCTGGGTTCCCAGGATGTCGTGGGCTTCGGGGAAGAGTGTATGAAACTTTTATAGTGTTAGCACTTCTCGGTGTGGCCATGCTAGGCCTGGCCTATGTTATATCTGCATGGTTGGAAGGAGATCGGGCCAGTATTGATGCTTTGCTTAGTGAGTACAAAAATTATTTGTTTTTATAAGTAAATGACATGTAAAGTACATTGTCAGGTTAGACAACAAATATAAGCATATTGCGTCTTGTAATGTTTGTACAGATGTCATTATCTATATCGACGGTGGAAAGGAAAAAGTTACTAAGCGCCATCTTGCTAATTTTACAACAGAGCTGTTTATACATTTATTTTTTCTAAGAAAAATCATAGAAAATTGGCTATTAGAGGTATTTGTTAAAATTCAAGGCTTGATTGATTTTTTCAAATACCTTTAATACCATTTTCTACGATTTCTAAAACGGCTCTGTTGTAAAATGAGTAACATGGCGCTTAGTAACTTTTTCCTTTCGACCGTCGATATCAATAGAGCATAAAATTCTCAGATTTCCAAGTGACATCAATATACATAATTTCTCATACAAAAAGTTGACAGCACTAGTTATACTATATGCTATAACCGGAAGTAACAAATAACGACAATATTGGCAGTTTTAAGAGTTAATACGTGAATGTATGTTCATCAGCCAATACAACAGCAAATAATAAAGGAGTTGTTATTCATAAGTGTTATTTTCCAGATGTTATTTATAATTAACCTTGAACGCTGAAATTCATGTCACTAATGTTGTTGATAATTATATTTTATCACAATAGCACAAGTTATTAGCAGTTGCAAATAGTAGATTGATGAGAAGTTACAAATATACAATATCTGCTAGGCGAGCCCAGCACTCCACACTACTACTCTATTTGAAATTGAACAGATTATAGTTCAGATTAACACTACTCTTTATATAATTCTGAATATGGTCTTCACACATGATTTTTGTGAAACATTTATTCATTATATGAATGGCTCAAAACACGTGGTGAGTGTAGGTAAACGTTTTTGTATTAAATACATTAATACCATTTTGGCTGCAGGATGCACAACACTCATTTGCTTCAATATTGTGGCACCGTCATTAGTAATAGTTACTTCTCCATTTGCAGCTTGTATCTGTTAAACATAATATAATTCAGAACATAATACTAATTACATTCATCATAAGTGTCAATGCAACTTAAAACCTAATATGTTTTTATTCACATATTATAATAAAATATAGGTTGAAGTTACGGAAGACAAACAATATGTCTCTAATAACAATAACCTGTTATAATTATAGAAAGCAAGAAAGAAACACTTTATTCATAGTCATACGACAGCACATAATAAGAATAAAATGGTAATACCACAAAAAACAACTGAAAACTATATTTACAAAATGAGAACCAAAAAAATATAATCTATCAACAGAGATAATCAAATGAAACAATATTCCTAATTAATGATATTATCAAAAGACTCCAAAACAACTTTGAAATAGCAGATTATGAAAAAGTTGGAATACACTACATTCATATCGAGGGGTGAAAGGCTATTTGCTTTAAGCGACATTTTGGCAACTTTACAGGAGAGCCATTTTAAGTTGAAAATTTACGAAAAAAAATCATAACAAAAAAACTACTTAAGCTATTTGAATGAAATAAACTATATTGAAATTAATTTAAAATGATCAAGTTCTACGATGATGCACATATTATGTTCTATTACAACTTAAGCATGTAGGAAAGTTTAAGCATTTGATTTTGTTACTGAACTATGAGATATAATATAAATTTTCTGCCAGTGGGAAGTCCAAAGCAATTGACTTACGAGTATGTTGAATCAAACAGCCCGTAGATTAGATTCGGCCATAGAATTGTCCCAATGATTATTATTATTATTATGTAAATTCCCTGCAAATGGATCGCCACGCTGCCATGTTGTAGGGCTTATCGTGAGTACTCGTACAATATAAAATATATAAATTATCTACGATATTAGTTTCAAATCATCAACAGGATAATTAAACTAGTGAGCGAGTGTTCCACGTTACCGAGGAGCTATTGAAGTACACGACCCGAAATGAACAATAAAGATCGTATCAATACGTGTAATAACTTTTCCCGCATTAGAAATATAATAGAGCCGATGGCTACTCAAAGGATAACAAAGATCTCGTCGACACAATGGAGATCACCGACCCGAAATACACGTACACGAGAGAATGTTGTGTAGTGTAGTGATAATGATTGCCCTCTTGATCCAGTGGATTGAAAACCAGACTGCTAAGTTGGAGGTCTTGATTTCGATTCCCAGTGAGGTCGAAAATTCGTGTGACAACCATATTTTCTATCATTGTAATAATAATGTAAGAAAGCGATTTGTTGAAATGAAAATATCCGTATGACTATAATACAGCGTAATAGTCAACTGTCTCGTTACTACATCACAGACGTTTATTGTTTGATTCAGAATCAGGTGGTTGTATTTCTAAATAGGAAAGCAGCAGTGTAGTTTTTAGACACATTATATAAGCTACTTTTGCTGGTGGTCAAAACGTCCTTAAAAATAGTATATCGAAGGTGACCTAATACCTGTTTCACTCGTCACCAAACCTAATTGCACAATTATACTCGTACATAAAATAGATATTTGCAAAGGAGTTTCGAGGGTATTATCCGGGACGCACCTGCCTCAAGCCGTGACGACGGTAGCCCATTGTGTCTCTTCCAAGTATAGCGTTCCATACCCTAGCTGTCACGCCTAAAGACGTAAACAAACAAGGTTTTCACTTAAAAAATAAAAAAAATGTTGATGCAAAAAAATGCTTTACCTGTCAGGTTATGTAAAAAAGCTACGCCCGAAATATCCCACTTTTCTAGGACCAGTACATCAGTTTAGTACAGCATCTAGGACGTCAGTGCATCCACAGACCTTTAGTAGATCCTTGGAACACGAAGTCGTCAGCCCTACCACGTATAAGGAACTGTTCCAGGGAGTAACACTGCTTTCGATTCTTCGTCCTAATTCCGAACCATGGGATGTTTCGGGGTATATGCCAGTATCGTCTGTATTTAAGTTTGAATGTTGGCCGTCCATTACCTAGAGGAAATAAACAGTACATAAATCTAGAAATAAACATCAACTGATAATAGCAACAATTTAACATGCAAGACGTGACATGTGTGTGACCCACCCCGCGAGCCGGCGTGCTGTAACTGGGTATGTCGAGATAACAAGCTTCGAAACTTTACTTCTTTTTAATAAGTTTTCTATATAATAACGAGAAATAACAGCAGCTATTACAGCTTTGGTCCACCGGGAGGCGCGAGATAAGTTCGGCCGCCGTTACAGGGACCTTTTCTAAGAAATTTTATGAAGTACAAATTTTACTCGTGTTCTGAAAACTTCACTTAAGGACGATAAAATATGAACAGGAATACGAGCACATTATGATAAAATATAGTTTATCAGATTTTTTACAAGATGTTAAAATAAAAGCAAAAGCATTTGTAAACGCTACTTATTCAGCGCGCCAGCTTCTGCTCTGTAGACGGCAAGAACAAAATAAACCTACCGGGCGAACTGCCCCGGTAACACCTCTTTCAGTTCATTCCCTTGAACATGTCGCGGTCGGCGCTGAATGCTGAGAAGCGAATAGTTCTGGCAATAATATTGCTGACTTAACATGTGTGCTAAAGTACTAATTATCTCATGTAATGAACGGGATTAACCATTACTGCTTAATTGTGAATTAGAAGTAAATTAAGCACATTTCAGGCAAAATACACGGTATTTAACTCGATTTTCGCCGACGGCTCCTCCCACGCTTACATTTAATAATTTCGGAACCCCTTATGTGATAGACTCGCATTTTGAATTTGCAAAGTTGTATTTTCTGTTAATGAATGATCTCTATAAATTTTAAGCGTTTTGAAATTCCATATGAATACGGTATAATTGTTAAATGATGTGTTCCCCAATACGCGAACAAATCTGATACCTATATTACTACCATTCCAACGCACATTAATAAGATTTAAGAAATGTGGTGACTGCAATTAATATCGCAACGGTACAAGTCCTGGTATTTAGCTACAGGAATAGTCAAAAAAGCTTACTTCACACCAAGCCGGTCGCACTAACTAACTTCCGGCAGTAACTTAGTTATACTGCTGTATACCATCCTGCATAGCTGTGCTGATCTCAGTGTAGGTATTTTATTCGTTTGTGCCATGGAAGTTATAATGACAGATACCGGTTAGAAACTCTTTCATACGCAGCACGCATTGTACCACAGTGTTTCGGCACCTTTTAGTAACATAGCGGTACGTTATACGAGTAGTTAGCACTGTTAGCCGAAGTCTGAATCAACTTTTAAGGTGCAAACATTGTCTCATGACAATATATGAGTATAAAAGTAATCTAGTGTTATTGCTTAATAAGCGGCCACAATTGCAATCTGCATATGTCACAGCTACGTGCGCCTCGTGGCACGATATTACCACGCTCATAATATTTATAAGTTAAGGCGATATTACAGCAGAAATGTTTCTGCCTCAAATGAAAGGAAAAAATAATAATAACAATAAAGTGGCATATTTTTACTGTGACTATTATATTGCGTGTAGAGAATGAGATTAATACAATGAATAGAGTGACTCGATTGGGAAGTGGAGGACTTTTGTGTAGTGCAAATAGTGGTCAACGTGGGCGGGTGTGGCGGGCTCCTCACAGAAGACTGTTGCTCGACCATCCCACTTCAACAATTACCTAGTATTAGTTGTTACTCCCGTCTTCGCCCGCCTGGTCGAAAAAATGTATTTCAATGTATGACATGTAGGTCACCATTGCTGGTTAGATTATAACTTCTGTGAATGTAAAGGATTTAACTATTTGTAATATAAATGTATGAATTACGTCCTTACAATCATTTTTTAATTATTTTTACTATACCATCACACCAGGCCCGTAATGGCTTGGGCAGAAAGCACCTAGTGCCCATACATATCTCTATTGTTACAAACCTGACGTGGTTCTTCTAAATTCGTCACTCTCTTCATGCATACACGCCGGTTTATATATGAAAAGTTCATCTTACTCATTTATTAGGTTTAATGGTAACCACTTTATTATTTAAAGATAATATTCTCTAATTTCCTCTTTTTACATTGTGCGTGTAAAACTTTCTAAAATTTGATCGGCACCAACTACCGGTAGCACTAAGTCCGCCGTCTGTACCACGCATTTATTGATTAAATATATGTAGTTCAAAAAATACTAGCCCTGCTGTTCTGAAGTTGGTTTAGTCTAGACAGTTAAACCAAAGTTTGGACGATACAAACCGAGCGCGCGAGTACACGCGCTGCGCCCGCAAGCCTTCGCCCCGCGCGCCCTATGTCAAGGTATCCTACATTAATTTTTGCAATGTGTGAATTTAAGCTCTGCAAAATGA
This sequence comes from Myscelus amystis hages, assembly GCA_018244895.1. NCBI lineage: Eukaryota > Metazoa > Arthropoda > Insecta > Lepidoptera > Hesperiidae > Myscelus > Myscelus amystis. The sequence goes on along the minus strand of DWQT01000437.1, from coordinate 3,927 downwards.
CACATAAGACAGGCAAACAGAGGGCGGCCATATTTATGGCTCTTTTCACCCTAAATCCCGCAGCGAACCTCACAAAAGATATAAGGGTGACATGACAACGAACGCCAGGTTAGCAGAAATAAAGCAGGGGCAGCCGTGTAGAGAAACGAACAGATTTTTTTAAATATATTATGTCGCAAATTCCCGTTCAAAGAGACGCCAAAAACATGGATAGAGTTTATTATCTGAAAGGTGTTTACGTATGCAGGTTGCTTCAGGATGTTTCCCCTCACAGCTATATCCAGCAAAATGTTAATTTAAGCTTGCAAAATAATTATAGAGAACATATTATAATGACATGTATACAAAGCAACGGAAATTTAAAATTTGACTTAAACGTCAGTTATTGTTTTATTTTCACTACAAAGCCAATTATATCACATGTACACAGGAAAGGTTCTTCTCTCAGAAAAGCATATTTTAATCTTTCCCGCATATTTGTATAGTGCGAGATTTTCGACCTTTTCATTCAACAAATGTGTTTTACATTTTAAATTCTGGTACTGAATAGAATTTTATAACGAATTACATAGCGTTAATCTAATAGCGCACTTGGAAATGAATATATAATAAACAACTTACAGTTAACGACAAAATAGTAAAAATTAAAAACAAGAAAATTATTGTGAAAGCACATACATAATTGCAAGAACCTTAGTATGTACAGCTAAAGGCCCTAAATATAGTCGTCATCTTCTCTACATAGTATAAAACAGAGCCTCTTTCGCTTCCTGTCCCTATGTACTCGTAAGCGCAGATCTTTAAAAGTACGCAACGGATTTTGATGCGGTTAATTTTATAAGATAGAGTGATTCAAGAGGAAGGTTTACATGCATAACCAGCTTTTGTCCACGGCTTCGTACGCGTTGCAATTAAGAAATTCTTAATGGCAATAAGTAAAGATGTAGTATATGAATTTAGATATTCCAAAGACAGCGGGAATTTTTCACGGTAGAGGGAAAAGGGAGTTGTTTTACTCCGAATTAAACGCGCGCGAAGGCGCGGGCAAAGGCTAGTATAATAATAAACCCAACACAACTATACGTACACGTTACCTGCGAGAATAGGTTTTGGGAGAAACATTTATACTAAGAACATATTATTTTGTGCAAATCCGCAGACGACAAGGAATTATAACGCGATCCTTGCCGAGGTTTCAATTAATCGGCGGATTGTAAAGAACGTTGAATTTTCTGTCTTTTCTTTCTTCCATTAGCAGGTGGAATAGTTATTCATTACATTTGGGAGCTACGGGGACGTGGAACTAAGTTGAGTTCGTATGTGGAATGATCGTATCGTATGTGGAATGGATGTGATTGTCCTGAGACAATAACTCACTTTCAACATACGATACAGAGACCCTCGATACAGAAGCACAAAGCCATAAAAGCAGCGCACGGGATTGCCCGAAAAAGTATGGAACAGTTTATCACAGGTGTACAGTGAAAGGGCGCGCCCAGACGACGGCGATTGATGGCGGGGCGCAGCGCGGCGGCGGCGGCCCTTGGGGGTTCACGACCGACACTCGGAAGGCTGCTGTGCCTTTGTTTTGTCCTGAAATTAAACGACTGTGTATATGAAACGTACTCAAAAACACATAATTTACGATGCGAAAAAGAATAGGATAGTAAATTGTTTCAAACATTATTGTTTAGCACAAGCGATAGAAATAAGAAATATAGGTACTTTAAAATTCACTCTTTAGAGTATGCTATGCTATGCTAGTAACGTACTACAGTACCTTTTCGAGTAATAAATTCTCGTTTTGCTTAAAAGAAATCAAACATTTTTGAATCTAAAATATGAATTTCATATTAGGGCCGGCATAGTGGGTTAGATTGAACAAACCGGAATAGTTCGTACTAAGCTTTGTTTTAGAAAGCACGATGTTGTCTTAAATTTCGCAAAGTTCGTGAGAACAAGTTTCAACTTGTTTTAAAATTCAACCACAGGATGTAAGTGTATCCGCAAAAATTTGGTTATTGCGTAGTAAAAGTAACTTAACATTTTTGGGTTATTTGGTTTAATATTCACTTGCGGCCAACATGCATCCGCCGCGGAACTCATAACATTCTACAAGTTTACTCGTGTGTATAAAAATAAATGACTTCAAAATATTGTGAAACTTTCTGCTGTTGGGTAATGAATTACACTTTTCAGGTGCCTAGTAGTTAGCCTGCGTGCGTCTTCTTCCGGCGTAACAGCTGTAGGTAGAACTATGTGGGCAATGTCTGATAGGAGTTCAGTGGTCAACATTCGTTGTTCAAAACGTTCTAATATTAACAAAAATGCCACGTCTATAAATTGTGTTTTCGTATTAAATAACAGATAATATCGGATGACACGAGCTAATTTAAACAGGGCTTGCAAAGGTAAGCGTGTGACAGTGACAAATGTGACTTACTGGCGGCATGACGCGGGTCGCGTCCGCCGCGAACGAATAAAGGATCTGCTCGCGAACCTGTATTTCTGTCACACTTCCGCCGCGATTCGAATTAATGATCGTTAGAGTTGTAACAGGAGCCGAAGCCGAGAGCAGCAAAAACATATTTATATTTAACCTTAAGGTACAAGTCACGTTTAGTGGGTCCCATTAAGCTTATATGTATAAGGAAGGTATGACAAATATTGGATAGCTCTCATTGTATTTATGGCATCGAAAAGACTAATATTTTTCTTTTATCTAAAGATATTAGCCATGTGACCGGCGGTCACGAGTGGGCAGCGCCGGAGGAGACATCGGTGATCAATTTCTAATAGGACTGTTGAAATAGGACGGTTATCGTGAAGTGTAAGTCCAGCTAGTAGTAGGTTTTAGTGAGAATATTAGTTAGTCAATATTGGTATCAGTAGTCAATATTCCCATAATGGGAAGGAATGCATCTAGTATTATTTAATGTTCGTACTATTGCAGACCGATCGCATATGTGATTCATTACTCTTGAGAACTAAGTCAGTGGCTTATAAGTTTACTCATGGATCGGAATCCACGCACTTCCGACTAGAACACATTGTTTTAGCGACAACTACTTATATAACTGTAGAATTAAGTGTACGAGTAGCTTAGCTGCAGTACTACTTACCAAATGTATTTTGTTGTGTTATACACTGGTAAATAGTGAATATAGACAAGCTTTCCCCTCGAGAATACAAACGCAATCGAAGAAGCTTGCGCTGATAGGCATGCGGCAATATTGAGTTTTACTAGTGAATATTGAACATCAAACTATGTATATTCTAGTTCACCGGCTCTTAACCTTTTAGTAATCACGGTCCACTAGGAAACATACAGCAAATTCTTTTTATCTTTAATGTTGTTGATGTTCACTCGTATATCTCAATAATATTTAGTGCACTCTAAGCCGATTATCTTTCCGGAAGGCACGTCCCTTCCCTTTTCTTAATCGTCCTAAGCCACCCAGGAGGAAAAGGTTCTACTTTGTTAAAAGAACTAGTCCCGCGAAACTGCTTCGTTTAGGCCTCATACGTACTGCGCGGCCAGCCGCGCGGCTGTCCGCGACCAAACATTTGTACGAGAATGTAGTTTCTATTCGCACTGCGATGCGGCCGCCGCCCGACCGCCGCGGTCGTTGTGAGCGCCGCGGCCCGACCGGCGGCCCGCCGGACTACGCGGATAGTTTGCGGTTGCCCGCCTGTGGCAAACCGAACTCCTTGTTGTTTTTTATATTATTTATTTTCATTCCTAATTCTAAAAAGAACACTTTTTGATATCGTTTCATTTGTCTTATACTATAAATATGATGTAAAACAATTAAAACTCTTTGAAAAACAATTCAAAATGCTTGCTCTTATTTCGAGTTTGCAAATAAGGATGCACCCAGTACCTTTTTTTCTGTTTCTTTGCCTTTATATAACGCGAGTAAATAT
>DWQT01000436.1:0-22975 GCA_018244895.1 Myscelus amystis hages | reverse complement strand
AATCGGACCAATATTTCCTGAGATTAGCGCGTTCAAACAATCAAACAAACTCTTCAGCTTTATATATTAGTATAGATTTAATTTGTTTCAAAAAACTGTGATATCCCCTGCGAGATAACCAAGATTAGCAGAATTTGGTGAATGAAACATGGTTACTGTTCACGTATAACTTTTGCTGCAGAGCGAGCCGAGTGCACGCTACTCTATGGCGCCAGTGTTCGCCAGCGATAAGTCTGACGATGAGGTTCCGATCATCGCTGCACCGACCACGCCCCGTTTGATAAGTATTCGGTATTGGAACTATTCGTGTGCTGCTATCAACTTTCCATCGCATTCTACCTTTACCTTGTAGTACGGTGAAAAAGTAATCACATCTTTACATAGTATAAAACAAAGTCGCTTTTTCTTTCTGTCCCTATGTATGCTTTCAAACTACGCCACGGATTTTGATGCGGTTTTTTCTAAGGAAGATTTGTATGTAATAACACCCATTATGTGATGTTTATGATTGAATAAACGCGCGCGAAGCTGCGTTAAAAAGCTTGTATAGCAATAAACAAAACAAGGCTACTGCTTTAAATATTATGCAGTAGGTAGGTATCTATATATGTACAAGCTCAGTTTTTATCTAATGTATAATTTTTTGTTACATTTCCTTTTGTCCTGAGTTCTTTTTATACACTTAACGCTTCCGCATAAACAAACTAATCAATATTAGTTATACGAACTCATTCAGACGCTATAATTCCGTTAATAAAAATACAGAGAGGACGGCTCAAAGGGGTGGCAGGGGGTGCGATGGGCTTCGGAAAATTCACCCGGTGAATGGAAAACGCGGCGATAGACAAACAGCCGGCTGACCCCGCGCCCCCCGCCCCCACCCTAACGTTACATTTTGAAATAATGCCCCCAAGTTGCGTTACGGCAGGCGTCCGTTTTTAACCGACGCAAAAAGAGGCTTAATGGCTAGTTACGTGAATTTTTTTTCGCAATCCGACAGTTGCCTTTTTTGTATAGGATGTATTGAAAACATGCGAATATACACGTACTCGTAGATGCAGAAAACCTCTATTCAAAATATACGTACGTGCACGAAGATACACACGTACACTATCATAATCTATTCGAGGCTTGGGAGTATTATGTGCAATTGAATATTGTGCGTAGGTTATGTATGTTCTAAAAATTGGTGTTGGGTATACATGACATTCTAGATTATAAACAGATAACAGCTATTTTGTTACATATAGATAGGCCCTGTGATTATCGTCGTTATGAGCTTGAGAAAGCGGAATCATTACTATGAAAAACATTTCAAAATAATTCTCTAGATTTCTCTATTCAAGTAAAATGCAAAAGTATGTTGACGCACTATTTCTTCTAGTATTGCACTTGACCGATTTCTTTGAAGCGGCTCGGAGTTTTGCCTCTATCTTTTTTATATTAACGAAACAAAAGCGATTAAATTCTCTATTACTTTGTTTATTTCTATTTCAATTACACTACACTATTGATTCGTGTGAATCATTTCATTTCCAAAATCATGTGGACAATTATATATTTTAGTACTGGTCAACAAAAAGGGGCTATATTTTATTTCAATGGAAAGAGCGCAGTTGAAACAACTAAAGTCATAACCATTATGGACAGAGCTACGTCAGTTGCAAATGTACAGTGCACACAGCGGTGTGAATTGAATGCGTCAATAGTTCGAACGAGTGCGCAACTCTAGACCGTAATAACGCACAACAAACGCCACTACAGCGCATACGAATCTGACAGGCGCCGTGGATTGGCCCTGTGTACAATCTTAGCGAAGTTAGCCCACGCACTGAGGTTGTAAATCTCGTCGACAGAAATGGCTGACCATCTCCCCCCCCCCCACCGTTGCACTGCTCGCTGCAAAAGTGTGCGCCATAAATTTTATACAAGCGCCAGTGTACGATAAAACTAGACTAGGCATTCGATATGCGTGTGTGCATGTGTGCGTGCGAAAATTCGTGCCCGTCCCGCAAGTGCAGAGGACATCGGCAGTTTTGCTTTGTGTTCGTGTGTACCGTGCAGTCGGAAACGGTGCCGTGCCCGGCAGAGGTGGTGCTGCCGGCTAATCTAAATAAATTGGCGACACCGGTCGGCCAGGTCAGTTAGAAGGGCTCTTAATTAAATAGACAAGAGACTGGCCGCAACAACAGCTCGCCGACAAGTGACTCGGGCAACGTTTCAATCGATAGATTGCTCTCTGCTCATTGTTTCTGATAGAATTTCTCAAGGAATATCCGAATTTTTCTATCGACGTGTGTATCGAATCATTAAAGGCCAGTTTACGAACGCACACAGTTAGCTTAACGTAAAAAGTGCACACACGCGCATCATTTGAAACGTGCCGATTCGCAGTCACATCGGCTATTCGTATTTGACGAATAATTTCGACGCTAGACGGTCGAAACTGGAACCAATTAAAAGGGCAACTGAGCTATCAATTTTTGAGTACCTAAGCCAGAATTACAACCTGTTTACCTTACTCGGCTAAGCTTTCGGCGAGACCGTTTCGGTACGAGCCCACTGATTCCAAAAAGCCCGTCGGCTCGCACGTTTCTCTTTTTCACTTTTTTTCTTAGTAACGAAGTAAGCGGCGCCCTTTCATGTAGCTTTCCATTCGGCCGGTTCAGAGCGCTGAAAGAAGTGTTAACCGGGCCGTGATCGGCGCCAGTCAGGTGTGGCTAACTCGCAGAGAACGATGGACTCACGGAGCCACTTAGTCTGCTTCTGTCACTAATAATACATAGTCGTTTTATTTTTACACAGCCTACCCGTCGTTGTGGACGGCGCTGCGTAGCGGGCCGGCCTACGCGCTACACAATCGACCCCGAACCCTGCAAACATTTTTTTACCTAGCACATAACCTGCACCTATTCAAAAATTCAAAAAGGATGCCGAAAGGATAATTTTCGGATAAACCGGGCAACACAGTATTGAAAAACAGGATCCGAGGGCTAGATGTCGCGCGACGTGAAAAGCACGCACACAGATATCTCCTATTAAGGACGTATCGGTTACGCACTTATATTTACCCGTGAACGTAGCTAAAGCGGAGAGTTCTGCACAAAAACGCATCTTTCCCCCACCCCCACCGCCGGCGGCCGGCGGGCGAACGAATACATTCGACTAGCCCATTTGCAATATCGCATTGTGTGAGTGACTGTCTGTACGAATCGCGCGCGTGTGGGTGCGCGCACACGAACGCGCGTTTGCTTAGCCTCTGCGTAGTTTCACCGGCGTATGTACGTACGTGTACCGTGTACGCGGTATTGGTTTTCTGTAGTACTGGGCTTTAACAAATTTCAAATTCACAAAATCGTGATTGGTCGGTATTTTGTTTGAATAAGCGGACGCACCGGTGCCGGGCGGTTTAAAATTCGCTAGATAATTCGTTTAGGCGTGAAATGATGGGTTTCATTCGATTTTGTTTACGAGACGGCGTAATTGTGACGTATTGGTGGGAAATTATCCGCACTTGTTCGCATAACATTATACATTGAATAATTATCGAGTTGTTTCTTTTGTAACTCGAGTATCAATTTTATCGTCGAAGCGGAACACCTCAATGTAAACTGTAGGGTTCCGTCCGATCATTAGGTCTGGGTATAGAGTTATTATTGATGCAAATGAAGCAATTAACCGAGGACGCACGCGCCACTAACCATTGACGACCGGAAGACAGACGTTCTAATACCCGCCTAAGAACCCAAATATCAATTTCTAGGAAGCCGCTCGTGCGTACACGTCACCTTCGAATTTCGAAATTTCGAACTCGGATCCGGAAGTGCGCTACAAAAACTCGAAACCAATCAAGCCGAATTCTTAAATTGAAATTGAAACTTGTCTATTCACAGTTCCTTCTGCAGCATGACGCGGATAATTTGGAAACTTTGGAATGGAACTTGGCTTCCTTTAAGACGGCATTGTTTAAATAGAACTGGCATAGGTAACCGATCGGGCATGCTCCGTCCTGGTTTACGACAAGCGAATTTGAACTCTATAGGTCAGGAATACAGTTCAAACATTGACTGTTATTCGCGAAATAATGTTCTAAGAAAATAGCCAAGTCATTTCACACGTGAATCAACGAATTGAACATATGGTGTTAGGAAAGTGAGAATAGCAATTTTAATTAATCGATTTCGTAACCCCATTTGAGATTGTAATTAGATGTGATAGAACAGTTTGAAATATGAGACTCTATAAAACAATTTGCATTGTAATTAATCGAAATTTCTTTAAAATAACCAAAGCAACATTAATGACAAATGCTTAAGAATCTTGCAAGTAAAAAAATATTGCGATCATTATGTAAATAATTTTACGCATAGCAGTACTTGAAATGAGATTAAGCGGCGTTCACACATACCCGTTTAACCTATACAATTCCAAAATTGGAATTCTACAAAGAAACGGAATTTCTCAACCTTTCGTCGTTGACTATTATAAATATTTTAATTGAAAATTATGTATTTTTTAATGTTATTTATACAGTAATCAGTGGACCATAATCCCGTTTTCTACGTTACAATGTGAACATGACTTAAACAATATTATAATGATACTTAAGGCAAGGTCACACAACAGATGCGCGCCGACCGGTACGCCACCGCGACAGCTTGCGATTCCGTTGTAGACATAATTAGAAACTTCACTAAAACTGAAGGAGGGAATTGTAGAACTACAAATCATTGGAATGTAGAGCGGGCGACTATAAAACATTTCGTAGCACTAAAATATATTATTAAACAACATATAGATATCAAACAATTTGGCAGGACAAAAGTTCATTCACCTTTCCAGTAAGATAATCGTATTATTATCTGTGAATAATAAAATGCAATTATTTAACGATTCTTTAAAACACCCGTTTCGTGTTTTTCATAGAGACTTAAACAAAAACGCTTCCGTATATTTATGGTACAAAAAATATTACGTGAGAATAAATTGAATCATTTAATTAGTTAATAGATTTATTTGTCTCATTTTTACCGTGTAATTTGATAACTAACAGAACTAATCAAAGATACATAGGAAATAATTTGATGAATTAAAAAAATGTATAATTATATTCCAATCATTTCTATTCGTCCACAATTCTGTACATCGACGGTGTTTGTCCACAACGATCAAGAGGGTTGCGAAATAAATATTATTATTATTGTAGATGCGCCCTAATGACTTGCAAACACGCAATATTAAAGATTCGTTAATATTATCATTTATAATAATATTCATAAATATTCAGCGGTTTCTATGCGTTTATTGCTGGCAACTTCAATTACCTAACAACATATTTTTTAAATACTGCTTATAAAGCTTTTAATCTGATTAACTTAAAGCATTAATCATTGACAACTTTTGTACTGTACAATACATGTTATTTATTCATTGAATATTTTTATTACTATCATTGTTCTTATTGCGAATAATAATGAAAGTAACGAGCATTGAAGACTAGTGGGCCCAGCACATGACAATTCGAAATAGAGGTCCAACTAACACAAAGCGAATGACTTAATCCGTTAGATACACGGTAATACCAAGAGGCCGCTCAATATCCCATGGGAATATTAGCCAAGTTAAACAATATGGCGTAAAACAAAGCGGTGCCATGACCTGTTTGCTCTCAAGACGAGGGCCCGTGAGACCGCCCGGGTAAAACAATAGGGTCCTTAACCGCAACTACAAAGAAAGAATTAAGAGTGGAAAGAAATCGGGCAAGACAAAAGTCCCGGCCGCAATGAAATAATGAAACTTTATACCTTTAGAAACACTGGCTCGGATACGGCCGCGAACGCTGCGGAATATTTTATAGCATCGCCCGAGCGAGGGATGAAACAAAAATATATATGTATTGCGACATTCATACCTTTTTTGCCTACCGATTGTCATTCCCGTTTTTAAAGTGGCAACAGCTTGGAGCCGCGTCTGATTTATTTATGCCTTCCGTTAATCACCGTTGAATGCGATGATGATTTTTCAAGTACTAGAGTTTATAAATTTTCGCCAAGCTCGCTGAAATATGGACATGATTTTCAACTGTGTTTTACATTTCATCACGGGGTTTAATGGTTAAAATATTACCGACTGCAAGGTTTACAGCGATTTACATATTGGAGACGGCAGACGGAACTGATTTATATTGCCAATGTATTAATACTCCTTTTATTTGTAGTACTGAACTGCAAAATATATATTACATGTAAATACAAGTACCTACTTCATATATAAATCTTCCTGAAATGATAAATACCATAACATTATTATAAGCTACTATGTAGTTGATGTTACTAACTAACTAGCTGTCTGAGTAACTAACAGTCGCATTTCTATAGTCCTATTCGAGGTTAGCAGATGGTCATAGGCGGTAACGGTCTATTGAGTGAAAAGAAAAACAAATATCAGAAATGCATAATGTGTGCGAGAAAACACCCTTAATTTAGTTTGACATACTGAACTTTACCGACTATAACCAAAAATCATAGTGACAATTAATCTTTCTTTCAAACCACATCGAGAAATAAGTCGATTTATCCTCCGCGAGTCCGAAACACATTAGCGTTGTATTATGATATTACCACAGTTCACACAATAAAGGAATCATTTGTAACTAGAAGACATGTCCACTTGCTTCATTATGCGAACTACGCCGCCGCCACCCCTTTCATTACATGCCCTTAACCCATTACCGATTTCCGATTTCCTGGCATCCTGAGCCATAGTTCTCACAATCAAAAAAAGATTTGTCACTTAAGCGTTTAAGGGGCTAAGTCCGGAAGGCGCAGTTCCCAGGCCGGACGGCCAGTAAACGATTATCACCCTTGGTATCGCTTACGCGACGAGCAGTGCGCAGTGACCCTCCAGGGCGATGCGTTCAGATACATACTGAACAATATCGCTTAGGAACATTTTAATTAATATTTTACCCGTAAGTATAAATAAGCAATTAACTTTGTTTACCTTTCGAGAAAATTTCTCATAATCATATTTTTAGTATTTTCGACACAGCCCAAAGAAACCGACTTCGCATAACGTCATACGAAAAATGATTTCACTATTTCTATTCAATGATTTTCCCTATAATGCAATAACCTACCTATAACTAGCCTAAGCAAAATGCAAAATGTTGCACAAAAACGTAATGAAATAGTCCAGAGTTGCAGCGAGTATCCGAACGTTGCGCAGACGCAGTACAACGGAAGGAAGTGTAAGGCGAGCGCGTGAGAAGAGCGCGCGCGCCGTGAGAAGCCGCCGCCGGCGCCGCACACCGCAAATGACACGTTAAGTGTCCTTACCTAACCTGTATTGTGTTACGGCTTATACTCATTATGCAGTGTTTGAACACCCTCCTTGCAATCCATGTCTCACCAACATTGACCATCTAATTAACATTTTACACGTATAACCAAAGAGAAGAGAAAATTTTGCCACCTAGTATGTGATTTATATAATCGAATAAGCGTTTCACACATACATACATGTTCTATACACTCATGTATGCATATAGTCATAAACATGAATGAAAGTAAAAAAGTCCCTATTTATTTAAAGACGGTAAAGAATAATACGTTACTTCATCATTAAGTTAGTCTATAGCTGCAGATTATTTTAACATCTACAAATCCATCAAAACTGATTTAAATATTAGTAAAATATAAGGAAGACAGATTAACGCCTCACCTAAGTGACACATCATTATCCGCTATTTAGTGCAAAAGAAGAGCATACACAATTTTTCATCAAACAACATCGAACTTCCTGCGTTCCCCCACATCAAATCGTCATCAACTTGCCAAATTCCGCCTCTCGTCTCAATTTATATATGACAAAGATATCATCTCGTTTTGTAAATCAGTGATACGGTGAGTCACGGACAACGGGTAAGCGACATATGACGGGCCCAATAAAAAAGATGAGCGCCAATCGTTCCATGCTAAAGATCAGGGTGCGACGACCTTCCTATATGGGATAAGTCATGTCCTCCAGCGGGAAAGATTAAGCGCTCGAGCGCTGTATGAGTAAAATTAACTTCCGCCTATCTTAGGTAATTAGGATTCGGATTAGGAATAACTTTCTTTTTCTAAGGATATCGTTATAAATAATGCAATTATTATTAAATTTGGACCTTTTTTTCCATTTGGTCTAAACATTCTTCTTTATGAATAAACCGATTTTATAATAAAACACGTTTTAATACAGTTATTAATCAGTGTTTATATTTTCTTCCATGGTAATACTAATTTTAAAATATAATAATCCAGCTATTCTCATACCTACGAGTACCTGCAGTGCGCATTAAAAGACTTGTGTCATCTTAATCTTACAAATTACAGTCCATGCAACCAACAGTAATTCTCGCAGTAAATGGCAACACTTACTGAAGTAGTCTGATCGCTTCCACTTAGTGCTTGCGTCGGTCGGCCATTGGAGTCACCGGAAGGAATCAGGGGCTCGGGCCACAATCTCGACGTCCGGTGGCGGCTTCCGGTACAGCAAGGCGTGACGACCTGCGCACGCGGCATTGTTCGTAATTAGGTGTGTACACATTGTGGAGGTAATTTGTGAATGGAGAGATTTTTGACGGATATTATTATAAGCGTAACCAGTGATAGGTCAAGTTATGTCTCGTTTGAGCTTGAATTTTTTATTATCGTATAACCTTGATGATTTTTGGGAAAAATTACGAAGCGAAGAATTTTGGGCTCGTCTAATAAAACTATGTAACTGTAATATATCAGATATTTGAAAATCAAAAAAAAATTTTTTTTAATTTTTACAAAAGTTACACTTACTAATTTGTCCTTTCATTGTGTCTATCGCCAGCTGGCAGAAGATAACTGCAGCAAAATATAAGCACCACTAAGAAGCTTAACTCCTCGAATGACAATAAACCGTAGCTGCATTCCTATATAAGGGCTCAGGTGGATATTTATGCACTCAGCACGACGCAGATGCCCCCGCGAAGAACTGAGCCCAAACATAGGTGTCCGCGGGAGCAATCACCAGAAATAACAACATTTCTTAATTATTCTCTTTGTTACTGTGATTTGTATTTCTAACATACACTCCTGACTTCGCTTGTTTAATATTACTGTTTAAATAATAAATAGGATAATACCACAGATAGCTTGTACCAAATTAGGCAACGAAAGACATGTTTTTTTGATAAGCGGACAGCTGATAAATATACACATACACATTTTTACTACACTCGGTCACAGAACAAACGGATTTAATGCGCTCATCCCAAACATTTGTCGTGGGTTTTAATCGAACCCACGACCTTCAGTTGGTCAGTCGGGTTCTTTAGCCACATGACCAAGAGGGCAGTCGAAGTTTAATACCACATATTGTTCTAGTATTCTATACTACAATCCTATAATACTAGTCTGGTAGCAAGAGGATTAAAAAAAAACTTCCACCTTTTTACGCGAGGTGTGAAAACTGTAACCCCTTTCACACTCGTCGCTCGTTGGTGGTTATTGTTATTCATTAAATCACATATTCCGCGCTTACATCTCGACTACAACAATATTCTATTAGATAAGCCCACGGTATTTTAAGTTTTTAGTTTAGACAAAATAAGCTTAGATTGGCTTGCAAGTCCCACGTGCCCCACGTTCCAGGGGGCTCGGCATGTAAATTTGCGCTTATGCAGGTTGTCGCACGGATCCTAATTGCTTTCCTTACGTAATTATAATTGGCGAGAAAAGTGTGTGCATTAATTATTCATTAAACTCACCCCTCATTTGCCGTGGCTTGAGACGCGCCGGTTAAACAACGAGTGCACCACTATTTTTCACTCGATCCAATTCCATCGATATTTTTAATCGATAATAAACAATTATAATTATTATTCAGGAAATTAGACAGAGCTTATTAATTCATTATTCATTAAACAAATTGCGGATAAACTACTACTTTAAAAATATACATACATACATGTTGAAACATGTCACACATTTTTTTCCTGAGCTGGAATAGAAACTCGCCGTTTCCTTAATCAGGTTCACTATCCACTGGACCAATGGCCAGACCTGTCATCGGACCAACATCTGTCAATAGCAAATCTATCAATAAGAAATCAATATAAAATTATCATCAACGTAATAAATTTCAATCCTATTTGACGTTGGATACCAATGTATTTAATGGCAACTCGTCATTGCATGACCTTAGGCGCTTCAAACGCCCATTTCCGTAGACATGGTCCCAGTTAAATGACCTATTTTGTTTGTCTTTATGACCGCTAAAGAGATATCAAAAACCGTTACATCCGATGTCACGTTGAAAACGGATCGCTTCGTTCCAATTTCAAACTTCAATATTGATGCGTACGAATATGTGAAGATAGATTGTCATCAGCGTGCAACGGAACGTCAATTCATAAAACAACTAAGAGGTACAAGATTAGAAACCGGCCGAGCCTATTCACAGCGTTCTAATCGTACACATTTACACTGTAAAAACTACGTAGGGATAAAAATTGCACGTGTAGTCTAAAAACGAAGAAAGGAGCACAGAGACGGCGGGACAAAAGAGTGGCAGCAAGGTGCGTGAAAAGGCCAGACAATGTCATGTATCAAGTTCACTCTGGGGAGGTTAACCGATGTACACTCGCAAGGATTAAAATGTACCGGTCTGTTTACAACATTAGCCGGCTCGTGCAATTGGTTTCGATATACCTTCAATACGCACCGCATATTGATTGCTGTGACTGGTCTGTTGTTGAAAGAATCCGCTAAGACGGATGACGTAAATTCGGTTGCCGTTCATGATAAATATTTGTGTGATTTTGGTTTGTTTGATCTGACTGTTTGTAGTAAAACATCTATATGACTGTATGGAATGTATTACTTCTGTTGGTTTATCAGCGGTTCGGTTACCATGACACAGGCATTTATTTACACTTTAAATATATTTAGGGCTTAAAGTGGAACATCTATAGCGGAATTACAGGAACATTTAAATTCTATTTGTGATTGCACGTCACATAGATTACAAAGCTCCGCGATATATGTAATTATCGCAATATTGTTTGCAGCCATTTCTGTATGCGAGTGTACAATAAAATGGCCACTCTCCTGAGCCAAGATTTAGAAACATTCACAATGGCCGAAGGACAATGCGTAACGCGATATCAGCTCGCAAGTGTGGGAAATAATTAGAGCATTGCCTTGTCTTCAACCTACAATGGACTTTTTGTTTCACTTTTTACACTCCTATAGGAGTTGGATTAGTAACACGGCCGCTAACTGCTAATGTGTCTACATTTTCTCTTGATAACCATTACTTGTGAGATGTGTTTTTAATTTTTTCCTCTACATATAGTCGTTTGCATGTTGAAATTTCAATTCTACTGCGTTCGTGATGCTAAAAAAATTATATATTAAAATGATATATCTTAACAACGTAAATTCATTCGACTGTGTTTATCAACATGAAAGTTTAATCGTTACATATAATTAGGAATACAAATTTAATTTAAACACCAAGAGAATTTGTACAGCTCCTATAGAACTTCATCCTAAAATTGGTCTCTTGCAAAAGGAGGAATTCGATCGAAAATCTTCATAACGTAGCCAACGCAAAAACCCAATCTGTCGATAAAACACGATCCATAGCTACAGAAGCATTAATCATCTGTGTCCATTCTTAAAAAGGGAATTCCTAAAATAAGAAAAAGACGACGAAACAAAGCAAATTTCCAATTACCTGTCCCAAGAACAAATTGAGCTGAGCGTTGATACAGACGGAGCGGTAAGTGAAACCACAGACGAATCTCGATTGAGTATCGCTGTCCTTTTCCCGCATTATTTTTTCTTCCACTAAACTCTAGGCAGACTTGGGGGGTCTGTCTTACCCCTTTTGGGAGGTACTTGAGACCCTTATCTGTTGTAAGTTTGTACAGCGTAGTGGATCGTAGGGGTCCCCTTCGCTGATGCATCTTGAGGCGCATGCCGTGGTTACAGTGAAACATGCGTTTCGGACATTTCGATATATTACTGCGTATTTACATTTTAGAAAAAATGTGTTCAATTTATTCGAGTGCTCTTTTAATTTGGTTAAGTATATTTTATTGAAAGCCTAGGGACACGCGAAAAAATATAAACACAGCTATAATATGGTTTTTGAGTACGTCCTTGCATGTATCTAGGTATATGTATTATGTAGAGTTTTGAAGAACACACTTCAGGAGAAAAATGTCTAGTTAATGTTGATTTCATACAATTGTATTGTTGATTTTTTTAAATATAAAACACTTGCTATTAATGTGAGAGACTTTAGGCATGTTCATGTAAAAATGTTCACATTTACGAATAAAAAATGAAAAAGACATGGCACAGTTTTCAATATTATTAATTGAAAAAATTAAAAACATTTTTTCACCCGACGTCAAC
Organism: Myscelus amystis hages; assembly: GCA_018244895.1. Classification (NCBI taxonomy): domain Eukaryota; kingdom Metazoa; phylum Arthropoda; class Insecta; order Lepidoptera; family Hesperiidae; genus Myscelus; species Myscelus amystis. The sequence goes on along the minus strand of DWQT01000436.1, from coordinate 10,532 downwards.
TAGCTTCCCGTTAGCTGCGAATCGAGTTACAAACGTACTTCCTTGACTTTAAACTAAAGTTGTAGTTATAAGCGGATGCACTTGAAGGCACAAACTTTTTAAGAGTGGCGTTAAAGTTTCGTATTTTTTATTTCCAGATGAATTTTATCGAAGTTGCCAACTCAAACGTTTCTGTTCGACTGCCACGCTCGCTACTAGTTACGCGTGTATGCAAGTTGAGGTTATTTTTTTTATTCCTTCCCCCTGGCCTGTCTGGTCTTCCCATTTTCACCGCCATCAAACAACCACCACGCGCCGCTGATTAAACCCGAGACGGACTGCAAATAGCCTCCTTCGATTCTCTCTCTCTGATTATAACAAGCTGCCGGAATGAATGCAGTTGCTTTGAAACAAAATCGATTAAAACAACATTCAAAACTTTATAACAAAAATGAGTTAATCAGATTTGTGCAATATTCGCAATGTCCTTGCATTCTGATATTCTTATTTCTGTCTTACCTTGTTATTGTGAATTTCGAGTTATAGGATTTTTGAATTGATTTAGTCGATAAAAGAGATTTTTAGATAGTCCTATCACAGTTCGCAAACATAACAGTAAAACCTTATTTCATTTATTACCTTTATTATCTCAAATATTTTATTTATAAAACTAGTAATAATATACATATTTTCATAACGAAATACTGTTAACTTTAACGACAAAAATATGAAATATAATATTTAAGTGTATTTCATACGTCCGTCCATGCGACGCGTCCCGCCAATATGTAAATGTAAACAAAGCACGGCTTTATTTACCCCGCGCTACCCAATATAAAATCATAATATGCACCGTTTTGCAATTCCAAGTAAAAAACCAAACGCGCACAGTGTTAACCGCAAAAGTTTAACAGCGAACTATTGTTCCGCCGCAAAGCGAGATCAATAAAAAAATCGGGTTTATATCGATTTAGCTTACAGAACGGAAATGTTCCTTTGTAAAATTGCACGAAAGCGGCAACTTTCGCTCGAATCATCGATTCCGGGGTTCTCCTATTAGAGGCTGTACGAAAATGAGAGAAAAAAAACCCAGGCCCACTACTGAACGTAGCTTTCCCGCCTTGTAGTTAAGATTGACAGACGGAAGGGTTGAGAAGGGGTGCGATAGGGGGTGAATTGAAAGAGAGTGGAAAAAATTATACGTGGCAACCGACGCATCTTAACTTCCGAGCCGCCTTCAGAGGCGCGTTCGTTTGGGCAAGTTCGCTCGGAAGACGACCCGCCAGTCAACTGGAATGTAAGAGACATTTCATGTCATTCGCTTTGTGAGTTTTCATTTTTATATATGACTGAATTAATTTACAGCAAATACAACAATTAATAATAATACCTTACCACGACCATCTGATCTCAAAGTATGCAAAACCTATAATGTATGTTAACCTTTTAAAACACATATCCATACCTGAATATATGCGTACAAAGTTATATCTATTTGTTTTGTTTTGGAATCGAATCTACAACCCCTGACTTAGCGGGCCAGTCATTAACACTACTTTACTGTTGTGTCGTGTTCTCGTTTTAGCAAACCGCTACCTTTAGTTACGACACATTGTAATTCAGTGTGTGTAAAGCATTTGTTTTGATATTCATGTGATTCTATTCTGCAAAAATGTCCGTGTACATTATAGCTGCTATAAAAACTAAGCTATTTATATCTTTAACTGTTAAAATTGACAGAAATAATGTTTCTGTTTCAGCGTATCGTTTTTTTTCTTTTCGTAACTGAGTACATCTGAGCTCTTCAATCGGAATCAGGTCAAGTTATCTTTGACGTAGTGCAGTGAATCCAATTATATATCTTGTCGCTCAAGCTGCTTATTGAGAGCGAAATTTGAAACCTTACTAGAATACTGTTGATCAGGTATTTGATATTCAATGTTATTTTCGGTGAACGATAATATAAGAAATGTTTACTTGTATGTTAAATGGAATAAATATAACAGTGTTGTATCCGATGTGTTTTGTTTTTTTTTTGCTTTTATTCTTAAATTCTTTGTCGAGGTTCCACTTCAGAAGCATGCAACTGCAAGTATTTCTGCCGCTAAGCAGCATCGATTCCATGTAAAAATAGGTTATTTTCTCCTTAATTTGTGATTAATTGCGGATCTTAAGGCTGCATAAAATATTTGTTGCTGTTAGTTTTTGAACAATAGTTTTTATTATCTAACTTTAAAACATATTCTTGTATCTTTTGGCTAATGAAAAATAACGAATAATTCGACGCCAATACTCAAAATAAGGTTGCAGGGAATTGAATTAACTAAAAAAGGAGTATTTCACCCTGAACGAAATTTAATAGTCTTGAATAACTATTATACAAAATTATCAAAAAGGAAAATAAAAATGCTTATTTTTTTCTTTATCTATAGCAAACAAGTCCACGCGAGACGTATCTGAACGGTTTCAATTCTGTCCGATTTTATTTTTCATAAGTTAAAAGTAGTAGCGCACACAGTTGGCAACTCGGGGAGAGTTGGCTAAGTCTGTGTTTGCAATAGGCGATAAGTCTTGTACATGTCATATGGTTATTACGCGTGTACGTGCCAGCGCGTTGTAACGATTCCAATATCGTCATGAAAAATAATAAAAAATAACAATCTTTATCTGCAACGGAAAAACTCAAAGTTTGTAGAGAACGCGCCTCGATGTAAACAATTGTCGTATCGAAAAACAACCTACCCATATTTTAGTTTGTTTACTCATATTTCAGTAACAATAATCAAAGTTATACTTTGGCATTACGGTCTATGCGAGCGTACCTCAATGCAATTAAAAAAAAAGGAAAAAAAAAAAAACAAAAAGTCCATGTCAACTCCTTGCACTTTCCTAAGTATGAATTATGCCGCTCGGTGTATTCGTTAAGGGGCGGATCCATTCATTCTTTTTGTCCGCTGCCAGCAGTTAAGGAGGTCCGCAGGCAGGGGCACCCACCCACCCCCACTGAACTTGCGACTCGAGAATATTTTTTTCTAGACTCGAGGACGTTGAAAATCGACACACTTGGCCGTAGTTTGTTCCGCCCGCAGCGGCGCTGATAGTTCGAGTGAGTTTTTGAAACGATGGGGATACTTTTTCGTAATTATCATTTTTTTGCGCGCCGTCTCAGTCGCTCCCCCCTCCCCCGCCCGATTTAATTACATCGATGTCGTGGACGATTGCTTCATGAATTTCGGCTTTTCGGTTAAGTTTGTACGTTTATATTAATCTGAGCTTGCGTTTTAAACCGTTGTAACTTTTACGATTGCGGATAGTTTTTAGGGTTTTTATTATAGGTTTTTTTTACAATTTTTATTAAACGTTACGTTTGTCTTTGTTAAGATTACCTGGAATCTGATAAAGGAAAACGATAAGAGGAGTTATGTGTGACGAGTTATGAGTTATGTGTACACAAACGGAATGTCGAGTAAATGAGAAACATTAATATCGATAAAACTATAGCCTCGGTCACGTCACTATAGGAACAAGCCTGTAAGACGGTAATGAACTGAATTCTTCGCTCTTTGAGTCGACTCTCGCAGCCTCCACCTCTCATCTTAACTTGTCTTGAGATGCGCATTTTTATTACTACCCACTGCAACGTGAAACCGTTTTACACGCGCCACTGGCTCTAGAGACACAGTATAACTTAGTAAGATAGTGTTGAAAGAACTTGACTCTACTTAATTCAGCAAGGTGAAATTAATTAAGAAAACTGTGTAGGCGTGTTTTGAAATTTAATAGCACAATTCTGTCAGTAACATTTAATGGGAAAAACTGCTCCATTTAGTATGTACAAGACAAGAATTAATTGGTCGAAATTGAATGCATACCTTACCCACACATGTGATTGGAGGTTTTAATTGACTTAACAGACCAGCGGCGTATAGCAAGATGGTATATATAGGGTTAAAGCATCGTGTGTATTCTAAAATTATCATAAGTAATTAATTACCACCACAATGTTATTGCGGTTTCTAAATTAAGAGGAAAAATTAATTAATATACAGGTATTGAAATTAACAATGCAAATTATTTGTGTCGTTATGCGCTGTATTAGCTGTACTTCACGAAACTGTCTAATAACTAATGTAATAACTCTAACGAATAACTAATTTAATGTAATAATAATCTAATAACTAATGTACACGAAAAAGGTATTGATTTTTTTCAAATCAACATCCAGGAACCGTGACGTAGCAGTCCGCCTGAATTCGCGTATCATACGAAATTTTTGTTATAATTTTTTTGCGAACATCCCCGTTCTTTTTTCTAAGTAATATTTTGTTTCATCTACAACAACAAAGGCCTTAGTTTCGACCGGACAATCGCAACCGATATACATCTTGATTAGAAACATCGCGGTATAAAATATCGACGTTTCTTTTACGTGCGCGATACATATGAATTTTTTATTGCTTGTAAGCTCGTTCAAGCGTTATCTACACTAGATTATGTGCGTATATACTGCATAGTTTTTTGTGTGCTTGCAACTCCGCCTTTGTGTAGGTTGTATTAGGAAGAAAGAGAAAAGGAAAGAATGAAAGAAAAATACTTTATTTCGGGTGACACATAGTTACAAAATTAGACAATTTGGTGACAATTAGTGTGTACAAACATCGATCAACGTACTATAAAATAATGAGTCAAAGTTTACGCAAATTTTCGAAGCGTCTACTTACAAACATGTTTTTTAAAACATGCTAAAAATATTATTCGCAATAATCATCAAAAGAACAATTAAAAAGAAGAAATAGCACGATTACAGACTCAAACTGAAATAGATTGATCTAGAAGCAAATAAAAGCAATCATCAGTTCAGCACTTCAGAAATGTAAGGACTGCGCACCCGAATGGAATTACCGCTGAAAATCGTTTAAAAGGAGCCTTATCTTTCATTACAAGCAATTCGGAACTACGAAGTGTTTCAGGCCATTCAGATCCAAGATATTCGCTGTTACGAAGAACCGTTAAAGCGTTGTAATAGACAACGTTCAGGTGTTTTATTACGGTCTTTGCAATTCCAAAAACTACCCTCAAGTATCTACGAATAGTTAATATAAATCATTTTTTTAATACTTTAATTTTGATTTTTTTTTTTAATTAAGAATACTTTTATTTTTTAATTCTGTTTAGTATTATTATTAAACACGGGTTTCCTTTTAACGTGTGATTGAACATTATGGGTAATACCAAAACATAGAGATTTTCTTACAATGTTTCCTTCACCGCTAGAATAATTAATTGTTTAAAAAAGGAACGTTATTTTATTACGTCATAGTTACGACCCGGTATTTGAACGCTAGACCCCGGGGTAAGGCGCTGACATCTAAGCCACAGAGCTACCTCTTTTATAGTATACATCAAGTTTGTAAAATTAAAACAAAATAAACATTTAACAGCTTACGTCATAATATGTAGGTATACCAATATACCGTTCAGTTAACATAGCCATTATTAAGCTAGTACACAAATTATATGTTTACAGTAGTATTACATTTGCGATGTACCAGTTAATAGCGAAACGTAAACGAATGTTTATTTCGAAATGAAAAGTTCAATTATTTTTTTATCTACCTTATTCCAATTAACCAAGTAATACTCACTTTCTACTGCGACCAAAATAGAGGACATCATAAGGTAAATAGTATTGTAAACAATCAGCATATTGATTTTAATAGTTTCTTATTATTAAACTAATTTTACAGTTGTGATAATAGACTGCTTTGATAATATATTTCATCTTATTATTATCTAAAGCCAATGTCTTGTCAAAAGGTCTTCGAAGTAAATTTGCAAGAAGTCCGTTGTATTCTGAGTAGAAGCCTAACTTCGAAATTGTTTGTATCACAAAGCTTATCTAGGCACTTAGTGACTTGGCCAGGAAGTCGATACACTTATTGTCCCTTCCAGCTAACTTGCACGACTTATAGAAGTTCCCTCGTGCAAACCTCTTTAATCTTAAACTCCCTGCTTCACTATCAGCGAGTAGCAACAGTTCATTTATGAATTATCGCTAAATACGCAAGTATTTTCTATCAAACGTCATGATCTGCCTCCATAGCTCGCAAGGGTATTATGCGTTTTCAAAAAATACCACTTTCTTAGCTCTCAATGCCGTAATCCGATATTCTCTTCTCGCTACACAGATGCAAGTTAAACGAGTACCTTAGCGTTCGTTCGCTGCCCAAGTTAGCTAATAGTCCACGACAGCAAACTGTAATTGTTGAAAGTTGCACAATAAGATCTTAATCCAGTGAATCTGGACTGGGAATGCTTTATAATAATACTATGAATACATTTATTAAGCAAACAGGAACAACTAAAATATTCGCCTTGTCGTCCTCAAAAATAAAGTGTCGCATAAAGCATTGATGTGGGTTTAAATGTTAAACCTAGCTAAACCTAGTTAAAACCTAGCTCCTTTGACTCTAGAAGGCTACTTATGACATTAAATATCGCTTTGTACCGGTTAATGATAACCTGGAGGAAAACAGTAGGAAACGAAAAGAATATTTTAATATTTATAATCCAAGCTAGTGTGCCGAAATGCGTCACAAAAACTAATTAGTTCGTTGTAATATAATTGACCTAAAGTGTTATGTCACAACAAACCGATTCAACTGACAAGTTATAAGTCAGCGGAAGTGGTTCTTAAACAATTAACGAGTCTTGACCTAATTACGGCATGACTGTGTTGTGTCAAAAATAATAAAAATCATATCCATTGTGTACTAGTAGCTGTAGAACATTCTAGAACTCCAGATGAAAACGTCCAGCATAAAATCGGCAACAGCTATATATATCTGTCTCTCTTCAAAAAATCGTTACAAATTTACCTGTGAATATCGCAGGTTTAGTCAACAGGCGATACTTAGTCCTTCAATAAACGAATACCGGTATTAGGATAACACCTTCAAGACTTCAAGTAATCGCTTCCCGCAAATCTCCACTCCACAGTACAGTGGTGGAACAAATAAAAGTGAGCGGAGTCACTTCCACAGTGACCGGAACCGCGCAGCATGTGGTGCGAAGATGCGTCACTGTTTAATCCTTGCCCCAATTGCGCCATGCACCAAGATGTAGGATGTGGCGGAGGTTAAATCCATATCGTCACATCCTCGCGCGCTTCCTGCTTAAGCCAGCTAATTGTCGCTGCCAGTACAATCATCGCGACCTAGCTTTTGTCCTACAAATTATAACACTAATATCAAAACGCCTGTTTCGTATGTTGCCGATATGTGGTACAAGAGATGCGTGTTTCATTCATTATGTCCCTAGATATACATAAGACAACCGACGCTATGAAAGAAAAGAACTATACAACTCCTCAAGTTAACAGTTGATATGGTGCACGGGACCAACCTTATTTTTAATGTGAAAAAATATATTACATACGAGTACATTCCTTAATGATAGGATATATGTATATGTATGTACTTATATACCTACTCCTCGTTAATGTAATTAATAAGCCGCAAATAGATATACGTTTCCTGTTGAAAATCCCTAATTGAAATTATTTTAATTGACTTTATTATATTCTTATTGTCCACGAATCCTCTCTTCAATGGCAGTGTGTGTACGTACATCCGCGAAACACGTTATGCGTGAACTGAGCGCGCATACTAATTGGTAAAAAGGATATATCCTTAATGAATCCATTAAGCCGCAAGACAGAAGCGTTTATTGTTGAAACTAAATTGAGATGAGTGCATACAACGTGACACCTACCTTCATGTAAACATGTCAGTACATATAAAGCATAGAATGAGGTAATAAAATCGTTGTCACCGCGGTATTCTAAATTTGAATTTTAAAATGTGAACTATTTTAGCTGAGTAATAAGCAATGAATTAGAGCTAATTGGTACGTGTACACATTTGTTAAAATTCTTTGTTAATATCTTATACTCATACACAGTACAAAGTGTATGTATTGTGTATAAGTATAAGAAAAAATGTATTGCTATGTTTGCAAACACTTTGTGATGCGCTAACCATTTCGCGGACGCTTTGCAGACAAGTTCCATTACAAACGAACGCTACAAATAATTACATGCTTCCGAGGTCATATGTATTAAGACACCTATAGTGTTACTTCGTTAATGAAACGACTAGTCGTGCAACTAATCGGCCGACTGGTGGCCACTTCCGTCCGTCTATAAATAAATTCGTCCACTAGGTGAGGTGGCTGTAAATTAATTAGAACACATGTTTTTCAGTTTCAGCAAGAAACGCTCAATTCAACGCATTACACCTAATTGGGGCCATTGCGATTAATAAACACGTATTTTTAGACGCTAATCCTTAGTTGGCGTTGACAAACTACTGTAAAGAAATATGAATTATGTTTAGTTGCTTTCAAACAAATTCTTTATTCAGTTTTTTTTTAAACGATTCAATAAACATTTAGTATGTATATCTAGAATAGTTCCAATGTTGAAATAAGATTTCTCTCTAGACGTGTATTTAACAGTTATATAAAGAAATGACTAAAGAATCTTGCAAATCTACACCCACGCGTTCTAGAAGGATATTAAATACCCATAAATAAAATCAGCCAACAGTTTTAGAAACTTCCTAACTCCTTACGGGGCCGTAAACGTACCCAAAGGCACCGAGCGGCGCGGAGCACAACAGTTATTACCAGATATAACACTTACGAACAACCGCTATTAAACTGCAAGGAAACTTATACCGTTACATATGCATGCAGTTGCGCCGAGTTTTAACCGAGGTCATTCATAACCCCAAAGTCTAATGCGCGGGACACACGGCCGGAGCGGATGACGAACGTATTGGGCCTAATCATTGACTTTCAACGTATTGGGCTTAATAACTGACTTGACAGCAGTAGCAATTACAAAGATAGATTTGACAGAATATTTTACGTTTAAATCCAAATATGAAAAACAGAGTTTATTCTAAACACGCAAAATACGCACGCGAAGACAAAATTGAGCATAAAAAGAACATAATTTGTACAGTGCAAAAATGTGGGCGATATGTGATTAATAAAGAATGAAAAAGACAAAATATGACATCAGAAAAAAGTCTCGCTCGGGCATTGTGTCGTCAAGGATATACGTATGAAGTAACATAAACATCAATTTAAGCTATACATACCTATATATCTACATATATGTAATTGGTAATTAATGAAGCTGTTACATGTAATCAACAAGTTAATTACAATAACCACACAATTCGATCAGTACGCAATTGTTATAAGATATTTTTATTAACTAAAAATAATAATTCCTTATGGACCTTGTGTTTGCAAAATGTACTTAACTCAATTCGGACATTTTAAATTAATAAATTGAACATTTAATTTAACGATAAGTTTGTTTACGAATATGTTACAATTTTAATTAGATATTTACACAATATAGTTATGAAGGAAAACAATTTGCTTGTGTATTTTGAAACGACCGAAGCTGATGCGGCGACATATTGGAAAACAAGCTGAGCATTGCCGGCAGTGGCTCTTATGGGTGAAAACTTTGAAAAATATTTTTCTGCGGTTTAAAATCCATAAACTATAGGTGAAGAGGTTGGCTACTAAATCGTTTTGAAGTATTCCAAGCAAAAGTTTCAACGTCCGGATCTCTTTAAGTATATAGTTGTGTTAACAGAACCTTAAAGGGTTTTATGAAGCTACGAGTATTCAGCCATTTTTGCTCGCTCGCCGAACTAAGGGACGTTGAGTAGCGTGAATCGCAGGATCTGATGCAGACTTTGAAATACTTTGGACGGTGGCCAGGAGTCTTTTTGGCTTCAAGAAGTAATTTGCAACAACTTCAGTAATACGGTGTAAGTGTAGTTATACGTTGCGTAATCGCGAAGATCGTTGTCTCCATTCAAGTTTGTTGTTCAAAGTAGAAACAAATGCTGAAATGGAAACCCTTGAAAAAATAATGCCGTTGATTTGGTCATATGTACCTGCATTTAAGATACGTTTTCAACTCTGCTTTTAATCTGATGTTTCCTTTGTAAAGAGAAGGTCTAAAGCCAAATTCCACCAGACTGGCCAAGTATTTTATTACAATATTTCATATTTTATATGGTTACAAAATTAGTAATAAAATGTAAGTTTGAGGAAAACGTGGTACATGGTATAGGCATTGAACTTTGAAGTTAAGGAAAACTTTAGCACGTAATGGTTTTAGGGTACGGCTTTTTTTTAATTGAATAAGAAAAAAAGGTCTTTTTTAAATTAAAACTGTTTTTTAGTTATTTTGTTACGGTCTATCTCGATGATGATTTCATTTTGTGCATGTATGTGCACTTTTGTAAAATTCCCCGTTTTTGTTAAAAAGCATAATTTAATTTGACATTGCAGTCATATTCCCAATAAGTATGAAACAATATTTAGCGTTTGATTACATAAGGTTGCATCTTCTAACATCTTCAGTTCTATTCATCTCGATAATACTACCTCGTGGCTGACCTCGAGGTCGAGCGGTTAGAGATCCTGACTGTGAAACCGGAGGTCGTGGGTTCGATTCC
>DWQT01000435.1:0-22986 GCA_018244895.1 Myscelus amystis hages | reverse complement strand
ACTTACATCAGGTGGACTGCATGCTCGTCTTCTACTTCCATATAATAAAAAAAAAAACTGCATCAAACATAGCAATATAAAATGTATGCAAATAATTTTCCTATGTGATACTGACATTGTTTTATTCAATCTCATCTGGTTTTTATATGGTTTTCGTATGTTAATGATGATGAAATCCTTTGATCTCTCACCATTGAGGGCTGGAAGATTATCTCTAAATGTTAGCACGTGAGGACAGCACAGTATGGCAGATCGTCAAATACATGAGAGACTGATTATACTAGAAATTTAAAAGACAATTCACAAGAATAAATTCATTTATATTTTTTGTACTAGCCCGGTCTTACTTCAAACCATGTATTGCAATGTAAAATTGTATTTAGATTACAACATTCAATGTCAACGTATTCGCAAAAACCAAGAAACCAGTTAGACACCTGTACAGTGGAGGTCAAGGTGATTGACCCTCAGTGGATCAGGTAGACCAAAATGCTTTCGATTTTCGAGCAAATCAATTAAAAATAAATACCACCGTTTCGTTAACGTTTGCACGAGTTAAAAATAAAAAAATTACGCAAAGCACCGATTTTACAAAAAACATTAATGAACATGAATATTCACGTAAGTTCAAGTGAGACAGGAATTCAAAAAGTCTTAATTATACAATTAATATTTGAAGGTTCTTCGATGAAATGCTACATACTGACAGTAATGAAGATTAAAAACATAGGAATACAAATACATATATTCCTGTAAAATTTTATATGCCTACCTCTTTCTTATTATAGACATACGCGTAATAGTAAACCACATCCATAAAGTTTTTGAGATCAAAATAAATATCACCGGACAACATCTTGTTCGACCACTGGCAACACTGAACGCAACACGAAAATGACGAAATCACTCATATATTTTTGCGTATACTTTTACTTAGGTATAGATACTTAAGTACACTCTAATGATTCACTTTTATTACTCTCGATAACAAATTTGAAGAGATGCAAAATTTAGAAAACGATCGCGTCTTACATCCGCTAGGACTCAACATGTGTGAAACACTGAGGCGGGAAAACATAAAATCGCCAATATAAATCGCATTACTAGTATTGAGTCAGCGGCAGTTAGTTCGAACCGCAGGCGCACCGCCCACGGGCTATGACGTCAATTATAATATTCCTCAAACGAAATCGCACGTACAACTGTTTCCTGAATTTCAAAAAGTTTTCCAACATTGTACGTGTATTACGTCATTCTGGACCAGTCTCCTCTTATGATGTGGAGGTTTCATAGTTTACCATGCTGACCAAGTGTGAATTGGAGTTTACTCACCGAAAATATATTATATATCTTATCTAACCTTCTCTAACTTTACGGTTATAGCGAGTAATATTTACATTTTTAGGGCATAAGATGCAGGTACTTTAGCAAAATCAGTAGTGCGTGACAGGATTTCAACCCAGACACCCGGAACAAGAGACTGAATTTCAAACCGCTAAGCTATCACCGCTCTTTAAACACGTGCTTGCTCTATAAGGCTATGATATCGCATCATCAATTCAATCGAACCACGCGCATGTCAAAAGTCTCGTTTACACTTTGTCATCGTCATCCAAAATGAATGATTGCCTTGGATGAATCACTCCGCACATTCCTAATGACGTATTCGCAAAGCACTTAGAAATTCGCATTAATCAAGAAAAGTCATCTATATACTCTTCCATAAAAATATACCTAATTTGGTACCATTAAAACTCCATTTATAAGGGCGTAAATATTCCAAAGTCAAAACGCCTAATAATACTCGTCAATGTGTGACACACAAAGAATTAACTAGCGGTTTATTTCAAATGCCCCTCATCTCTCACTAATAAAGATATACCCGTCGACGAATTCCAAGTAGAACACATCTTAGTATCTACCAACAATGATACAACGTTAGAACATTGATACTTATGTGCCAAAACAGGAAAGTTCTATCATATATTTAACTCATAAATCAAATTTATTGATAAGTATTTACGTGCGGTTCAAAACTTTTATCTGACATGTATCTGTAGTTTTAATTACTAATAACTCATCATTCGACGGTCAGTGTTTTTACTGTACAACAGGTTTGACTTGTTACAATAATCATTTTCTAAAAAAAAAATCCTCCCTCCTTAAACTAGCTCTTTAATCATCACAAAGTACTTATAATTAAAATGTATTGCATTAATGGTAAATTTCTACGATAATATTTCTTAAACAATCGAAAATAAATTTAAAAACAGAATTGTACGGCTGAGACGAAGTCGAAACAATACTTGGTTACTAATAGTCCGTGGAATCGGGGAAAGAAGAGTTCATTGCCTGAACTAAAGAAAAGTATATGATAGCTATTTATATAAATATCACGTAATATGTCTTAAAATGTACGTAGCCGCAATAGAAGCAAGCTATTTATCAGCTACATAAGCTATAAAACTATGTAGGAAGACATAAAGATACATAAGATGAGAATTACATTAAAAACAATATCAGTTACGAGCTAAGATATTCAATCGTATTTCTTACCTCTATGACGCGTTAACCGTCATTAAGCCGCGATCAATAAGGATTAGTTAATGATTTATATCACAAGAACTTGTTCCATGGACGAAGATAAAGACTGCTAAGTCACGTTAATTTAGAAAAATTACATTCAATTTTAATTTTGTACAGAAAAAATGGCATGACAATGCAATCCATACGCTATCATACAGAAATTCATAAAAACATGTAACATCAGTCTGTATAAAGATTACAAATAGGCTTTGAGATCGATATTGAATCAATTGTAAGATACTATTAAGTGTTAATAAATGAAATAGTTAACCGTCTAACAGTATTAAGTAAATTTTAGCATTCAAATTTAGATTCGCCTTAACCCTATATCTTACTATTCTTACAATAATTTAACAATTCATCGTCTTTATTATTTTCATTAAAATCAATCATTAACTATTCACTACCATCGAGTATTTACAACGAACTCTTTTCCTAATTAAAACTAAGCCAATACTCATTTACATACATAACCATCACGCCAGGTCCCTAATCAGCTAATCCCAGAACAAATATAGCTTGTTCAACGGTAAGCAGACAGCTCTTAAACTTCATATGTAGGTATATAAGTTTCTAATTATATATTTATATACAAAACTCTAGACTTAGGCAGAATAAAAATATTTACGTTCAACGCACAAATATCCTAAAAATATATTTTTAGCGTGAAAAACACGAGTTATTCCAATATCCTAAATGGTAATCGAACCAACAACCCCCGACTCAGCAGTCGAGGTTTTCACCGGGCCGCCAGATACGTAATACTTAATTGCAACATATTTCATAGTACATAAAGCCTACGAAGTAGCAGACGTCATAGTGACATAACTATGAGTGACGCACGTGGAATCGTGTTCGAAATCATCGAACTGTCTTCACCGAATGCCAATATCTATGTAATAACAAGATTATCGATTTAATTATAATTTATTACTCCATACGCTTATTTACAAAACTATTTTAAAATATTAACTAAAAAAAATATTTTTACTTGGAATAGTTATAAAATATAGTCTTTCATCAACAATTATTGAATAATAGTAATAAATAGTACTGGGCTCGCCCAAATTAACATTTGTTATTTTAAGTTCCCTGTGACAATATGAAATAAGGTATGTTGATCATTAATAAAATATTCGTACAGACTAATCGATTGTTATATATAATGTCAATATCAACTATTATCAAGATCATTATCACGATCACGATCAAATAGTAGATTAAAGATATTATTCAAAAATACAGATAATTCACAGTTATATGTAAATAGTCACGTCATCATCTAAGCGTTTTTGAACAGCTGTCATTGTAAAGAATTGTAAAGAAGCCATCTGTTTTTCAACAGCTTACACTGCATAGATTTATTAAATACCAAGACTCTTTTACTCCATAAAAATATTTCGTCTGAATTATCGTGTTAAAACGGATTTTTACATAAATTGTAATAGTAAAAGATCATCTAAAGACAAAAATACATCATAATCGTTATAGCCGTTTCGGAGAAAACATTAGAAATATACAAGAATTGTTCAATTAAAGAACAGGATAAATACAGGATTTCATCAGAAAATAAATTTGACAAGTCACCCTCTTATTATGCCCCAATTGATGACATGGACTATGGAGAACAGGAAACAATGTGAATCTCAATGACTACGTAAAATATATTTAATGAACAAAACAAATTCATTTTGCCGAGAATTAAATTTGTATCTGAGAAATTTTTAATTGGTCATCTGTGTGAACGATACATACGTACGTATGATATACAGTAAAGCTAAATTAGACAATACCATAATAATGCATATCCATAATAAAACAACTGAAAGCAGGCAATAAATATGAATTGGTATCATTTAAGAAAATGAAACGCCATTTGCAAAAGGATAAGGAAAATTTTTTTCATGCACCTAGGTTACTGTGGTAAGTAAATAGAGGAATCCGCCTTCATACGACCATTGAAAATATTAGTCTTTTGTCTGGGCTAGATTGATGTTACTAAATATTTAGTTAGTTTCCTTAGTAGAACCTCGACTCTATCATTAACGCTATATTTAAGGAAACAGATTCTCTCAAATGAAGGAATTACTGTTATGGATACATACATATACATATAAGAAGTACATAAATTGTTATATATTGTAACAATATTGTTGATGTACTTAAGGAGCGGTTTTATTTGTCTATTAAATATTATAGGAAGGAATAAAATACGTCTTGCTTATTGAAATGTTTAATGGCGTCTGCTAAACATTGCAATTGCATGATTTGAATGAGAAATGATGCATGAATATTGACACTTTACACAACAAATATGCTTATTTACTTCTCATAAATTTAGCAGATAGGATTTTTATATAGCGTACGTTTAAAGGGATTTTAGTAATACCACCTCTAAGTTAGTAAAGAAATGTCGTATGAAAATACGTCGGTTTGGAGGTTAGGCGTGAAATTTTAGATTCACGCTTTTGGTTGATAAATAAGGTTAATAATTTAGTGGCTTTTGGAAATTTGAAGAGCTAGTCACGATATATTAGATTTTTTTTTTGTTTTATTTAGGATTATTTTTATTATTTGTTTTCTTTTATTTTGTATTTTTTTCTTTGCTCTTATTTTTGTGCTGTTTGTTTGTAACTATGTGTCACCCGAAATAAATTAGTTTTATTTCTTTCTTTCTTTCTATATAACATTTTGTACGTATTAAGAAATTTAATGAAATTATTCCCATTTAAAAATATACGTTGCGATAAGGTCAGGTGGTTATGTCAAGTACACGTGTGACGCACGCAACTGACAGACGCGCCGGCAAACAAGACGCCGCGTCTGTTGTTCGTCCTTTAGAGGTTATCAAACATAAACATCTCGCAATTTTACTTACATACAACACAATTATGCAGTTGCAACGATAACTACGCACTGTATAAATAGAACGGATATAATTATATCGGATTGTTGTGGCGTACGGAATTATAAATAGCACTTATTTACGATATTCGTTTGATAAAAATGTGTTATATAAACTTGGACTTTTGTATCAGTTATTAATAAGAAATAAATCCTTGTCAATTTCTTGAATGATGGAGAGTTTAATCAGAACTCTTGTAGAAACTACATAACACGTGAATATGTTGACTGGTTAAATTGATGATAAACAACCCAATATTTCATTCTTTGTTGGTTTATGCAACAATTCTATTCGATTAAATTTAAAGAAAACAATAAAGTTTTATTGCCTATCGTTTAAGCATTACCGTCCGTGGTTATAGTGAAACCCGAATCAAAACAAAGTATAAACTGTATTGCTTCCGCTCTTGTTAAGTGTAACAAGAGCGGAACCGATAGTTAACTATCTTAGCCGATTTGCTTAACTATCGGTTAAGCAATAAAGTTTATTTATTGATAATTACTTCTTTAATATCAAATTAATGTGTGAAATACATATAGCAAATGTTATCAAAACCAGCAGTCAATAGTTCATGTATGTAGAATTTTTATTTATCATGAGTGGGTGTTAGCAGTATATGCGTTAGAGTACGGTTTAGGTGTTCGTTAACACATAGACAAATATGTAGCGATTCTATACATTCAGAAATAATCTTGACAAAATTTTGAGCAAAACAATTTTTGGTTTTTATTTCATTTTCTGTTTTTACGTAATTCAAAAAAATATCATTAAATTAACTTTAATAACGCTAGCGTCAAAAAAAGATAGATGAATGCTGATAGGTGTAATGACCTCACTAAGTTACGTACCGTATATTTTCTGTAGAATCATGATCAGTGCTCGAAGATACAGAAAAAAACCCGCAGATAAAAGGTACGTATGTTGGATAAGTTTTACGAAATTACTTGTATTACGATTTTGCGAAATCGTTATTTGTATCTAAGATACTATCGTCAGTTGTTTCCAAAAATTATTGAATAACCCAACAACGTATAGATTAATGAAAAATATATTTATTCGAAATTCAAAAATCATTAATAGCGAATATTATGTCGAATAGAATGTTACGAAATGTTTATCAGATTAATAAGCTTCCATAGATTTCTTAGTTCACTGACACGTTGCTCGTAAAGAGCGTTGCGTTGCGTCCAACCATGAAACATTTTTAGCACAAATTTGTGAAAGTCGAAAATAAAAGTAGGGCAAATAACTCCTTTGACAGTGAGAGTCCCGTAAAAATTGAGAAAACCGTTTCGGAGATACGCCGAAAAAAACATCCCGACAGACAAAAATTGAAGGGATTCAGTTCTTTTTCATTCAAAAAGCAAAAGCCTGTTATTTTGACATTACGCACAGATATCTTATATTTATTATTTACCTGCAGATAGATGTGGATTGTAAGCGACTATTGATGTAATATTTCAATCGCCTAATAGTCGAGTGGTTAGAGACATTGACCGCAAAACCGGAGATTGTGTGTTCGATTCCCAGGAATTTTGTGTGATAAGCACATTTGTATGTTCTGTGTCTGGGTATAATAAACATTCTATTTTATGTACATATGTATGTATGTATATATTACTGTCCGGTTACCACAGACATTTAATTTGGAATGAGATAGCCGTATGTGGAATTGTCTCCAGTTATAAGAAAAAAGGGTTATTATAAAAAATGGTTAATCCGGTATCTAATCCCTTTCGTAGTAAAGAAATCGTGCTTCCATTATACGTGCGTCACCCACACGTAACACTGCGTAACGTTCCACGCTGTCAGTACCTATGTATATCATAACCATAACAACATATCAAAAATACTCCGGTCTCAACACTATACAAATATAACATTGATATCTGCTTGGAATAGCCTACCGAATATCGACAATAGAAATATTTGTTTGAAGTAAATTTTCGCAGTTCAACGTAGGTATATTTAATTACAAAAAGCTTTTTAGGGTTGAGATAGTTACATTGTCACTCTGATTTGTATACAATTTACGTTTCTGGTTTCAGGATAATAAATAATAAAAGAAACGAAATTGCTTTAAAAAAACGGCACAATATAATGCACTTTTATAGTTGACTTGCGGTTTGTATAATAAGTAGGTATAATCATACTTTATGATTTACGTTGATTAGATTCTAAATAAATCCACATAACCCTACACTGTGACACATTATTCTATAAATTGAATTACTAATCGTTTTAAATTATCCTCGTCTTAGGTCAGAAATATAAACACGATAACTTTATTAAGAACCAAAGTTATTAAATTGACTGCTTATAATTACCTCAGACTACAAAAATATCAAGATTTCATTTGTCTGTCTCCTACAAAGATGCAGAACGAGAAGCAAATCTTAATATAAAATATCGTTAGTCTTGAAATCATATATTTTTAAAGTACTGAATTTCAAGCGTTGCTGAAATTCTATGATCGCTAACGCAAGAAGGTGCTAATTTATATGTTTGTGCGTTAATTGGTTTAGCGCCAACCATCTTCGCAAGGCTCTGTCGTAATCGGAGGAAGTAAACATGAACATTATTCAATACTATACATGTTCACCTTCGAAACCGCAACTACCTACCCTGTTCCTATAAATAATAACGTTTTTACTTAATTCTATTTCTTATTACTTACCTATCAACCACTCTTCAATCGTTTCATTAGTCTGCACGGGTCTCCTAACACGAGTATTAGCAATATATTACTTCGCTCCTTCTTCTGCGAGATTGATAGTAGATCATTTTAAATGCGAGTTGGAATACTTCACATGGTCTTGAAGATTATGGAGACATCTTCAATTTGCATGTTTACTTACAATATTTAGTCATCTTTTAGTGATGATCTTAGCATATTGCGCAAAGTTTCGATTGCAGACTTTCTACATTGGAAACTAGAATCTGAAGGAGCTTAGCTGGGTATTTGACGAGGCTAATGTTGCTATACGGTATCTTATATTTTTCATGGCTACAGTAATCAGATAAAATATGGTTTAATCAAAGAAGTTAATTGATCAATCAACTAACGGTCAATGATTCACCTGTTCACTAATATACCAACCAATTCAACGCCCAGCGTTGTTGCTGATATTGTATTAAGCTGGTAATATGATTGGGGATAGTATTAAATGCAAATGACTTTATAATAAAAAAAAATCTAGCATATACAATAAACCAAAAGGCGATCCTTTTATCACCGATAGTAACAAATTCCTAATCCTACTTTTATCTGGATACCACGATTTTAAAAAACATCCCTTTTGAATGACATCATCAATCATTTGTCACGATTCACGCATTCTTTGCGGTTTTAGGTTATATGCGGTTAAGTTTAATTAAAGTTATTTAGTGTTCGTAGGAAAACCGACGAGCGGGAAAACGACAGTGATTTAAAATTGTTCTAGAAAACTCTAAAAGTTTTTTATGAAATCTTTGCACTTATCGAAGAATATAAAGGAAGGAAGGAAGAATATAAAGGAAAGCTATGTTATATCATATTAGGTATACCCTGTTCTGGCCCTTTTACCGTTAATATATTTTAAGCACCACACAATACATTTTGATTTTATACTATTCTCAGCACGAGTGGTTATCGGATGTAGACAGATACTTAAATTAAAGTAATCAATCATATGTTTTATAAACTTATTACATCATATTATAAACTACAAATCACAAACAAAGCAAAAACAACAATGTCAAACTGAACAGAAAAAAAAACATATTTAATTAATATCATAGAAACTAGGATCGCGTCGCAAACAAAATTGAACTCAATAAAAACTGAATACGAAAAAAAACTTCGATGCCTTGTTTAAAATTATCATTGCAACATATCAACCAGTTTCAGTCTCTACGTTAATGACATAGCCTTCTTGGGCGGAAAAAGAAGCGACTGCTGACCACGAACGATAAGAGATAAACTTTGTGTACATTTTCAAGCACAATTTATTGTTTGGGTGACGTAAATGTAATTAACTTGACTTTCCGATGTTCGATTGTACATAAGGTTATTAATAACATTAGTCTAAATATATTGGTTAGTATGAAAGAATTGAGATACGCTACTCCTCCTAAAATGTCTGTTCCTGCACAGATTGTCAAAATGTAGATTAAAAAATAAAAATTATTAGCTGATCATGTATTGTGTATTTAAATCTCACTTACAAAATTATTTCTTAACAACGCCTAAAAAGACGATGCAAAAATAACATGGAAATATCACCTGTCGCATACTAGGCAAACAGCTTTATTTAAATACTATAACCATTAAAGAGCTTGTGATTTCTTAAGTAGACTGAAATGCAAAAATGTGGGTTACTTTATCCGACTTGACAGTGACACGTGGTTCGCGATTTTATACCATAACAGTATACTGAGGACATATCCCAAACGAATAGCTGATTATTAGAATGCAGCTTTAATATGGAATGTTGTATTCTAAAGTGTTCTAAACAATATCATTTCAATTCGACAGCGCTGCCTGTAGTGTTAACTATTATGGTACATGATAGAGATAACATAATTTAGACATTTATAATCGCATGTAAGGTAAACTATACTAAATCATTTTACGTATTTGCGTATGGTATTTCTACATAAAGTAAAGTTAGATAACATAGTTAGATAACGTGCCGAGTAGTCAATATGTCCAGTAGTAATAATTGATCAAATTTGTATCTAGAAATACAGATTTAATAAAACGATCTTCGTCTAGTCAATGCCTAAAATTCTTGTACTACTTGAATTTTGTTTTAGCAATTCTATAACAGTACCAAACTATTAATAATTACATATACCTACCCTAATACAGTTAAACACGATCTTATTTAAATTAGTTTAAAAATTTTGTTCCATATTCAGTTGTCCAATCACAGTCAATCAAATTTATAAATTAATGTCAATCTATGAGCTCAATTGCTCTACGAACCATTTAAATTAATCGATTCAATAGTAACAAGACGCTCTTTGTATAGACATAGAGAGATATAGATTAATTTAACGACTACACGTATTTAGATACGAACAGAGCAACGCATTAAATAAATTAATTAATTTGAGTTATTATTGTGAATAGGTAATCTGTCACCATCACCACCACAATCATTGGTTTCTTTAATTACTATCCTTCCTCATCCTTATCTTCAACCTCATTGATTCTCATCTTCAACCTCATTCACCCTCATCCTCATTAGCCTGTATCAGTCCACCAACCTGTATAGTCTCTAAATGAACGTCTTACGCCATATTTTAACGCATGGGTTATTTAGGATAAGCCTATGTATTACGTGTATGGAACTTAATAATAAATATATTGCAAACGTTCAAAAAATATGTCTTTGACTTGCCGCATCCAGATTATCATGTAGCCTCACATATCATTATCCCAACTATTGTGTATATCATTATATACACACAGACAACGAATGTGCAATTTGAGAAAAGTTTTGTGAGTAATCTTGTAACTTATACTCTTATCTATAGATTAAGTATCATACGAATGTAGCCATTTGATGAAAAATTTGCCCTCACAGCTTAAAATAGCTGCCAGCATAACGTGGAAGGCCGCCCTTACGTCAATTGTCTTAATTAGTAATGATATTTTTGGAACACGGTAACCGGAGTAATTGAAGCAATCGACTTCGTTCACGAAGAAGCTGGATGGTGCGCTACTAATTGCAATTGTCAGTAATATCATAAAGACACATTTCTTAATCGACCGCGATGTTTGTATACAGTTTCATCCTATTAATATTATAAATGCGAATGTTTGTGAGTATGGATCTTTGTTACTCTTTCACGCAAATACTATTGAACCGATTACGATGAAATTTGGTATGTAGGTAGCTGAAGACCCAGAAGAACACATAGGCTACTCTTTATCCCGGGATCGGGATTTACACGGGAACAACGAGAATTTATTTTGTCGTAAGGCGACACGATGTTCGCCGGGCCAGCTTGTAACTCTTTTAATTTTTATTGGATTTGAAACTACGAGAGAACCCTATCATTTCCTCGAGCCGTGTTTCATTCAGTATTGCAGCGCTTGATCCAAAACCGTCGCAAAATAGTGTGAACGTATCAGACTTGCCTTGATGTCTCATTGTGTGTTAAACGCCTCCATTACACCAGTGCACTGGCGTCTCGTGTTTGTTACGCAAGTGTTTAACACGTTTTTCTTCTCCAACACTTCTGGTGTTATCTGTATTTTTACGTTCGATCTGATCTTTTTTCACACTGGCATTGTTACAGTGTTTCCTTGCTGCAGTATCCGTACGTATTTGAAGAATAGATTGATTTGGATTTGCGAATTGCGGGTAGTTTGATGATTAGTGAACGGCGGAGAATTTATGTTACAGACAATAGTACGTCGTATAAAAGAATATTTCATTTCACACTTTTATATTATGGTTGTCATATTACCTTGACGGTGGTACAAACTTCTTTATAACTTTGAAACTTGTTTAATTGTCGTAAAAATTGTACAGTCGCTCCCACTTTTGGAAGCTTTAACTTTGGTTTAAAGTACACTGTTTCAAACCGTGTATTTTTTTTCCAAATGTACCTAATTTACTGTTTTCCTTTTCTATTCTATATTCACATTACATGGAATTACACGGAATCCCATTTAATAGTATTTTTTCTTGTTGCAGCCTGTCGCCATCATGTTCAACTTCATGAAGAAGTCGACCGTCCTGACGGGCGGCGACTCCGGCGGGTACGAGGAGCGCGACGGCGAAAAAGAGAGACGGAAGAAGGAGAAGAAGGAGCGCAAAGAGAGGGAGAAACGGGAGAGGATAGCCGCGGGAGTGGACGAGCCGTTGAGGTTGGAAGAGGTAAGGATATAAATAATGTTTACTCCTTAGTTTTGTTTTAGACGACAGATTGCATTTTGAATTTATTTCCCGATGTTGTTGATGTAATTTTTTTATGAAAATATTTTAGTGAATGTTGTCATGACGATAGATATGAATGTTTTAATGATATACAACGGAATAATGGAGTGATAGGGTTTTTTATAAAATATTTTTTTCCATTGCCCAAATTTTTCTAAAATATATACGATGCTAATGTCAAAAATTGTTTTGCTAGCAGGTTACTAATAATTATTATTTGATATCGTAATAAATAAAAAAAATAACGTTTTAATTCGCCACGATGGCGTTCGTAAATTATATTTTACAATTCAGACATTCTCTGCACAGTTATCTAAATTACACGAGTTAGCCGTGGTTATGGACAAAGCTTGTTCTTGAGACGCTAGACTAGGTTGACTTACAACTATTTTTTGTTAGCAAACGTTGCATGGCACAGATAAAATAGCTTACATAAATGTCTCTCGCAATCTCTGCACTAGCAACTTGAACTGATGCCAAAATTCTACAAGTCCATTTAATGTCCCAAGAAGAATAAGTTCGAGGCTTGTTTTGTCTGAAAGCAGTGAGACAAAAGAAATGTCATTTTAATGGAAGACAAAATAATTTACTCTATATTTGAATACACGTATCAACTACAGCTGTAATCTCATAAAACACTTTAATAACTTGAAAACATTTAGATAAATCAGTGTATATAACTAGGAAAAAAGGCAATACCTATGGTAATGATAGACTAGGCGATTCATAGCCTATTTGTTTCTTGAAATCAACAGCTGTGCGATTAAAACTAAAGGTCTAAAGAAGTAGCTATCCATTTTGGCTTAATGTTAAACAAATAAAAAATAAGCAAAAATTACACTGTTCACCTTAACAAATGCCTTTGTACTATAGAATATATCTTTGATTTGCAATTACCGCTCGCGATAAATTTAATTTCTCCCGTAAGGTATCTTATTGCTTTCACGGTGGTCACGAACTGGTAGTCTGAAAACGGAGTCGGTTTACTAATTTATTGGCTGTTTCATCTCTTGTGTCTTTATGTTTATCTGCGTATCTCGGCCGCTACCCATTAATAACGAATGCTTGGACATTAGTTTCACAATAGGACTGAATGCGTTATCAATTAGAATCCCATAGGAGACTGTTATGTTCAATGTACGTGCAGTTAATATACAATGCTCTTCCATATCGTTTTTATAGTTTTTCTATTGTCGTGGGGAGGTATTTTTCCCCGAAAAAAAGTACCTTACGTCACTTTGTAACGCTTCAATTGTCTACATACAAAAAATCACATCGATCCATTGGTCGGTTTTGACGGGAAGAGACGACGAATAAACACACTTTCTTATTTATTATAGTGACAGTGGCAGTATGGATATAGTATCTTGATGTATTTTGTCACGATACGTTCTTTGTATTTATTAATCATACAATGTTTATCGTACATATCAATGCTCTGTCGATTTACTAAGCCTTGTTATAGTTCAATATTATGAGGAAAAGAGCACACGGAACGGCATTTACGCTTATCTGTGGTTAAACGCTAGCTAATTTTAAATTATCTTCCAATGCCATTGGGTGTACTACAAGTAGGTGTGACGCCGACGGTGGAAAATCGCAACTCACGAATGTGATACAAATTACAGTTTCTGATTCAGTGGAAATCGTGTTTCGACTTCGTTTACTTCAAGATTGTTAGTTTCATGCTAAACTTGCCACCTATGTAAATGATTCTATATCTCTGTTAGTTTCAAACTTTTTAATATTCAAATTGCCCTTATAAACTTCAACAATTTGTTTATTTTGTGAAATACAACTACCATTTAGTATTAAATACTGATTATGGTCTTTATCGATGGCCGCTTGTTAAGACTCAGATTTCCTCTAATCGTTATTGGGCTCGTATTAATTTGCGATAGAACTGCATAGTTGGCCTCAATTGATGAGGCGTGCGTATCGTGGCCGCAAATTCATGTGATCCTTGGCGTTTGTCGGCCGGATTAATAGGTATGCGGGTCGCGTGAACCTTGGTTACGATTTTGAGTCCATACTTTGTAATTTTGCAGAGTAATTCCATACCTTTAGTTCAGCTTCTGTCAACGAGTGTTTTTGTTCTAGTGAACACAGATGTATACATATTGTGTATAGTTGTATATTACAAATGAATCTTTACTCGAAAATTGGTAAATATAATAATGCCTATTTTGGTTATTGTGACATTTGATTGTTTCTGTCTGTCCTTAGTTTTATTTGATTGCAACAGGAAAATGATTTGTAATATGGATTTATCCTAATCTTAGTCGACAGCCTTATTTGCTGAGTAACAATTTGTAGCCTGTCAATCTATCAGTTTCAACGCAGTGGTATTAAAATTACCATTTATTTGTATACAATTTAATTCAAGAGCACTATCATACGAGAAATGTCATTGCCAACCCGTGCCATCGTTATGAAAGGTCAAAACATCTTTTTATTTATGTTTTGTCGTTTTATTCCGATTCGTTTCTAAATATATAAAAAGTTTCATATTCAAATTGAAATGCATGGTTAGTGACTCTGTCCACTGAGACGCAGTTTACAAGATCGATCAACCTGGACATATTTTCGTAATGAACATAATTATTAATTCTATGTATAAATATGTACATATAAATTTCAGCAGTTGTATAATCTCCACAACAATGGCACTATCTAGTTGTGTATTATGTGTCTGCGTTTTAGGTGTCCTAAGACAATTAAGTTAAGTAGTCTCTTACAATGTGTCTTGCAATTTTATTTATGAAAATTGTTAGTAATAATGAAGATTGTACAAATTGTTGTTAATTGTAAATTTTTCATTGAAAGGTCTCTAAAATGTCATCAGCGATGTTACAATCGTTGCGAAATGTCAATGTTTCCGTCGATCTTATCCGAACAAGAGATGCTATCGGTGTAACTTGTTGGTTTTGTGAATTGTTGCAATCGCAATAGGTCAAAGACTACTCGTCGATCGGAATACCATCGTTTGACATTCAAATGATCTTGACGTGCACCTTATTATGTTGGCAAAACACGTTTAGTGGCATTTGTTTGGGAATTCTCCGCGGTAGCTTAAAGGGTTTAACGTTTATGCGGTGACCTAAGGCAATGTGTTTTTTGTCATTATAATCTTGAATTTTGAATTTCAATAATATCATTTGGTCCGAATTAATCGATTGTGCTTTGTGTCTACTGACATATATTAGACTTTCCAGTAAAATTGCAGTTACGTATATTTATGGTTTTCTCTAAGCTAGAATATTAACCTACTTAGCATGGAATTTTCTTTAAAACCCATTTGTATACCTATGTTCTGTACTCGGCTGTACATAAACTGCTTTGATCACGTCACTTGCCACTTTTTAATTAACAATGACTAGCAAAATATATATCCTAGAAATGATGCACTGTCGAGGGAATCAATATTAAATCCCATGTCAATCACCTTAACATATAGTTCAAATATTATGATGTCACATAATCTCGACGTTTATTTCCAATCATAATCTCGTTCATGCCTATTGGTATTAGTAACATTATCGCCATTGCTATCCATTATTATCACTTTGAATTGCTTTTGACTTATCAGTACTTAGAAATCGATATTTATCCAGTAGGTACTCAGAGTCAATCGAGTTCAAGATTATACGCTTGTCTGTACGTGTTCGTGTGTTGCTGTGTGGGTGGTTGTATTGGGAATGATTGATTGATTAACTCTTCTTAATCTTTGTATATATAAGCATCGGCTTTGTTTAAGATTTTGTGAACAATGTTATTTTATTTAATACAATGAAAGGACATTGTATTAGATTTATTATTTACGTTATATCGAGAAACAGTATAATGTTTAATTGTTACATTTCAAATTACGACTCGTGTAAATTTTTTATCTCGAACTGAGATTGTTTTAGCCAGCCATCTATTTTTTAAATTTTGTATAGGTAGTTAAACGTTATAATTTTTGGAAAATGATAATTTGGGCTATGATATACTTCGGTTACTTAGCAAATACCTATTCATCGTTTTTTCAATTCATTCAGCTTTGAAAATTCCTTGGTTTCAATTCCTTTATTACTTTTTGTACTATTACATTATTATTTTTCTCTTCAACAACCTAATCCTTTGGATGTATTGCTTAACACTGTCACAAGCGTACATGTTTACTGTTTAATGCCTTATACCGCTTCAACATTACAACCTAGTTCCCTATATCGATTAAATTGCGTGAGCTTTACCAAGCACGCAGTCTGTTATAATATGTTATGTAGCTTATGTAACACTATTAAATGCCTGTAACAGTAAATGTGCACACAAGTAGAGCGTTCATAGCGGCTTCGGAAACTATGAATCAGATTATATTAGTGGCAAAATTTTTAATTTGCACACACAAAACACGTCTTCTATAATTACTTATTTATAACGTTACTTGTCAATCAATCACGTAACTTAATTGTTCAAATCACACTTTTATTCTAGTTAATTCATATTTGTTAATTTCTTAGCTGCATCAGTTTTTGGTGTCCCATTATATTCTCTTTGGTAATACTGTTCTCTTACCTGTTATATTAGCATCACTCAATATGCAAATGAAAATAAGGAATCTCCGCACCTTTTATGATTTTATTCTTCACTCTCTTCCAATCATTACGCTCACGTCTTCTTAGTTGTTATCGTTTTATTGTTTTTTATTATAATCTATTGTAATTTGTTTCATATTCTCTTTGTATGTGTACACGTGTATGGACCATACGATCTCTGAAACAGTTTCCTGCGTTCTAATTGTTCAAAGCGTCAAATCAACATTTAGAAACACCGGATACGAGAACTCATTTGTGTATTCATGGCCTGCGAGCAGAATTGGTCTTGATGACTGTTCGGCATATGTATTATATATGTAATTTTCGATAATTGGTAGTTGCTGAGTTTATACAAAGAAATTTGTTGCATAATCTCTGATAGTTTATTACACGTCTTTTAATGGGTCGAAAAGTTTAAATTCTGCTTGTAACTACTTCATTATAGTAATTCACAATGTTACTTGCTCGTATACTTTGTGCTGTTATAAAGTTACCTGGGTTGTTACAAAAACACTTCATAATCGTACCAATAATCCACTTCATCACAACATTTAATAAAACACCTTCCTTTTATTTTTCAAGTATCTGCAAGAGTTGCTTGTAGATTTGCAATAAAAGTCCACGAACCATATAAAGGATTAAAAGCCTTAAAGTAATTGTAACGTAAAGGTTCGTTTCGGTTGCGATTTCAAACGCAATATTCCGTTGGAACACGTGAGAAGACAATGTACCGCGCTCTTGCACAGGTCGGCTGTTTCGTTATGTGACTGTCATAGTCCGTGATCACGAATAATGTGTGGATGTTATATGTGGAGCTGTTATGTAGGTCATTTTTATTAATATTGCGTAATAGGCTTACGTTTGACTGCGAGGCTCACCTGATAAGCGAGGTGCGGTGTAAGATGAACCACGCTTGCCTAGAAAGTGTCTAATCACTCTTGTCTTGAATAATCCCAAGTTAAATGAATCTGTAAAAATTTATGCCGCTGCGACTTCCACTCCCTGGCTGTCTGCATTTGAAACGATTTAGCGAAACGCATCGTAAGGCTAATTGAAGTGTTCAATATTATATACACTGTTGTTCCCGACGTAGGGATGTAATCGATGGATATTCAACAGCTAGATCTGATACACGAAAGATGAACAGACACCATGTCTCACCACTATTATTATCATTCGACGGTAAGTTTGCAATGAACACCGCATTAATTTTTTAAACTGTTACATTAAGAAGTACACTGGTATAAACAAACCAACGGAACTGTTTCAATAATGTTTGTTTATGATAATCGTGTTTGTTAATTATTGTTTGTGTAAACAGTGGAGCATTGAGGTGACCTACGATAATATTTCTCATTAGTGTCTAATTATCATTAGTGAAACGTTCTTCTACGCCAGTACTGTGCATAATAATCATTTAAAAAAAAAAAAACGTGTAAAATGGAAGCGTTATGGAAATTAGATTCTTATAATGGTTTTAGGGTTATTGGACTCGCTTTCGGCGCTTTGGTAAATCATTTTCAACTTAACGGTTCATTCTGCGCCGATAGCTTCTATTATTCTTTAAATCGTGTATTCGTTTGTACTCACAATTCAATTACGTGTAACGGCGCTTGTTTATTGCACGTTTCTGCATTCAATCGAAATGTTTTGTTGTTAACAGTTCCACTTTCACTGTCTATGGCTATGTAGATATACATTTTAGTTACACCCTAAAAACTGCAACTTACGGGCTGTAAAGCCAGCGACATTTCTATAAAATACTTGGATGATAATACGATTATTGTGATGAATTAAAGGTTAGATTATTATACTTGTTTGTCATACACTTTACCCACAACCTGAGATGACTGACAGAAAATGTCATTCGTCATAATTCCGCCCGTTGTAAACAATAATACGATATACACAAATAAAATTACTTCCATCTCTTATGGCACGCGTGTCGAAAATAACTTCCTTATTGTCACAACACAGACAATGGTTTAATTAACTACTCGTGGAACGGGTCCTTTAAATTCTTGCAACACCAGTCACAAAAACCACGGCCAATTGTAGTGGCTGCTCTACTCGTCTCTTATGCGCTCAACGTCGATGTAAATAAAAGTCACGTATGGCATTCGATCACGTTTGTTGTATGAAAAAAAACTGACCGCGCCGCCTTTAAATTTCCAATGATCACTTCAATTACTTAAACGTCAGGACTAAATCTGGAGCCGGTTTTTAAATGTTCCGCGTCTACACTTTCATTAGCCGCGTGCTCTCGGTTTGCGAACTCATCGTTTGGAATGCGGTTTTTTGCATCGCAGGAACACGACAGGTTCCATTACCGTTTCTACAACTGTTATTTCTCTCGACGCATCATCTGAAACCGAAAGTTGAATCATAAGGCAACTCGGCCCCGATGTTATTCAATATTGATTGATTTAATCCGAACGTGTTAATCTCGATAATACTATAGTTATTATTCGTTTCTTTAAGGGATTAAATTACATCGACTGATCTGTATAATGATATTCAATTCGTACATTATGTACGGCACTATGACCAATCTATTTGATCGTTAAGTTTGACCTTTATCGTCACTGAACCGTCTACTGTATTTGTGCTTAGTACAATATATTCAGCAGTACATTTTATTGTTCGCAGGTCCGACGATCTCTCAAGTTACGAGGCAGGCGTAAAGAAAAAGAAAAGCTTCCCTCCGGCATCACAGCTGACTACACCGCCTCACTGTTTGCTCATCTCGAACAAGACTCTAATTATTCGAACTACCCGCTCATAAGTACCTCAGGGTCAAATTCAAATCTAAGCGACGAAAATAATCATCTTTCACCGGGCTATCCAACAACGCATACTTGGAACAAGAAAGATGGCATTTTGCAATCGGATAGTTCGGAAACATCGCTTAATTCATTGAACAATCCGAATAATGTTAACAGCAGCCCGCGCCAAGCACCAAATCTACCTCCGATACCACCGAGACCGCCTAAACGAGGAATCCTTAAAGGTCCACGTTTAAGCAACACTAGCTCTAATTCACAAGAAAGCAACGTTCCAAATTCCGATACAGTCGATTATGTTAATGGTCAAGATCCTAACCAGCTTGCAAGGAATACACAACAAAATGAAGTTATTTCTTATGGCATCCCACCATCTAAGAGCACGTCATCGAGTGATGACATGCAACATGTACAGAATTTCACCAAAAAAGTTATTCACAGTCCCGTGGAGACTCAGTACAAAAATTATAAAAATAATTCCAATCCGGCTATTACCACGCAAGACATTGATGAGACTCCAAAGACGAATGGCAACAGTTATCTGGGCGTCACCTCTACGTCACCAAGCGCTGATTCCTTGACTGACACTACTACGAATTCATCTTTTGCGACACCCCCATTTTCTACCTCCCCTGTAGGTGAATCACAGGGCTTCCATAGATGGTCTAGAACAAGTACTTTCGATGACGTCTATTTACCTCTACCTCCGTTAAATCCACTGCAACTACCTAAACCAAGAGTATTGACTATACAAAGACAGAAAGCCCCGAGGAATGACTTTGGCTTCAGTCTTCGTCGAGCGATGACCCAAGAGAGAATTTTCATTGGGGACAATAAAGACAACCACGGAGAAAATGGCCTTACGAACGGCGACAATAAATGCAACGGCAATAGTATTATGACTAGCAAATTAACATATAAGGCTGTTATTCTTGCTGAACCAGGCTCCTACCCTGGAGCGAGTGAAACTGGTTTACTTCCCGGTGATAGACTTCTAGAGGTGAACGGAATTAATGTGGAAGAAAAGAGCAGGGAAGACGTCATTGAGCTTATCAAAGGAAGTCAAGATTATGTTACTATAAAAGTGAGTATTTTTGACAATTATAATAGATATGCTAGAGTAATAGAATTATCATCATTGAAAAGGAATGTTAACATTTATCAGTGAAACTTTTAGCTTCACTAATAAACACCACAATAACATTCATGCATGTTGGTAGTTAAATTGATTTTTTTTCAACTAAAAATGGCGCCTTTCGTGTTGCAATATATAAGAATAATTTACGTTTGACAGCCATCACACAGTGAAAATAAACGAACCAACCGTATGCAGATTTCATTAATTGCAAAATACACTCGCCGGATCACCTTGATTCGTCTGAAGTAATGATAAAGCCAGACCAACTGCTGTTACTTTGATGTAACATGTTATTTGCGAGCCAATTACCGTTGAACCTTTCACTTCTTTGTAAAATATTTCAAAAGATTTATCAGATATTGAAGTTCTTAAAAAGCTAAAGCTTGTAAGCAAAATTTGGTAACCTATTTCTTGATGCCCGTCTTATACCATTTTCAATCTTTCCTGGTGCATTTATTTTCCATATTTCAACAAAATTGCACTTGCAAACTTTTACCTATGTCAGTTCGTTATTAGGTCATATCACAAAGTCAATATTTTCCCTCGAATATTTAATATTACGGTGCAGCACATTTGCGATGAACATTCGAAAAATTTTCAACATTTTAAAATATAAATTGAAAAGGCATAAGTTGGAACACTGCAGCTTCATAAATATAAATGGGTGGCTACATTTTAAAAATATTGTCACAACAGTTGGTGTTTGTTTCATTGTTAATGTCTGTTTTGAAATAAAATCGCTTCCGGCGTCTTAAGCTATGCGACCTGTGGTTGTACACATAACGTTTATATGTAGATTATTCTGGACAGAATTATTATAACGGTGTGTGTAATATATCTTGGCTCTTAACAATTCCCAAGCTATCGTGGATTAAGTTGTGCGGCGAGAGCATTTCTAGTTTCGGCACTGAAAAACTGGAATCGTCGTTCGAGACTTGCCCGCTTGTTGGAGACAAAGTTAGAAGGTTTGATTCTATTTACATGCGTATATTAAGGATAGGATTATGTTTCATAAACTTAGAATTAGTTAATTTTGATTTGTTGAACTTGATCAGAACCATTCCTAATCAGTGCCGAATTGTTGTCAAATTTAATTTCAAAAGATTGGGCTATAACAAACCATGTTTTTATGTGCTTGTTTAATGCCAATATTTTAGTGCAGAATTTTAATAGTAACATCATATAACCGTTGCGGCTATACCTATAAAATATCGAGTCGTGTGTTTTCAATAACAGTATTATGATTTAGTGGCGTCTCGTGGCGCGGGCGACAGTACCGGCGACTTAATTCAAGCCATTTATCAATGAACTGTCATTTGTTTTGTTAGCAGTTATTGTGTTATTACATTTTCTTAAACGGCACACGTTTAATGTGGTGCTTGTTTCGTTTCTTAATTTACTACTCAATTTTGAATTATAAGCAGATAGATAATTACTTTTATGATTTTAATTCTGTCATTGTAGACTATTCATTTCGTGTTTTGCGTTGCTTCAAAATTGTCGCGACACAATTGTAATTTGCCAGTGAAATACTGATTATCGTCATCTCTCCCTTTGTCTAGATTTTACAAGGTCATTTTTGTTCCTAAGTAGGTTGTGTCATTTTAACCCGAAACTTCCACCTCTCTAACCCGCAACATGACTAGTTGATCCAATATATTTAAATTACGGAAGTTTTAATCAGTTTTTGTTGTCGATTGATGTTACTGTGACTACATATTAAGTGTGTTATAGCAATACTTAATTTCAATACCGTTGTTACTCACGGTTTAGAACTTAGAACGCCCATCTATGAATAAATTATGAATCAGAATGTTATAACGCTTGATTAGAACTTTAATCTTGCAATAAATGTTTGGTGTAACGATTTCTATATAATAGTTTCCATCAAATTATTTGATATAAAAAACTTGTTTTTTTTTTTTTAATTTTGATCTACTACCCAAGTCTTTAATTCAAAAGCAATAAACGAGTCTATTAAAGTGCTACTAATATTATAAATGCGAAAGTTTGTGAGTATGTATGGATGTTTGTTACTCTTTCACGCAAATACTACTGAACC